>JAADWC010000209.1:0-14428 GCA_023336095.1 Pythium pectinolyticum | reverse complement strand
TCAACAACGCGTACGCCTCCAGCATGGCTGCTGCCTCCTCCTTGTCTGTTGTCTGCTGTTGCGTGTTGGCTGTTTGTTTGTCGGTGTCGCCGTCGTCTTCCTCTGGTTCCGACTGCTTGAATTTGGAATCCGTTTTCTGTTGAAGAGTGAGGCATCGCCGTAAGCGGCGCTTCTCATCTTCTAACTGCGTGTCGCTCCAACTTGCATAGCTCATCACGTGCGCGTGGTGGTCTGCTTTCTTAACCCAATCCTTTTGAATCGGTGGTTCTGTTGCTGTTGTCTGCGACGGCTCTTTCGTAAGCCCCGCATCCCACGCGACACTAGGACGACTTGGAGAGCTCTTGGTATTTAACTCTGGGAACAGCACGCTGCGCACCGTGAGCTTGACCAACGTGTCCACGACAGTGCGCTTTGCATCGCCCTTCATCCTATCACTTTCAGATCTCTGTGTTTTCCTTTTGTTGGTGTATATTTTTTTTGATTATTTAGTGGCGGTCCCCGAAAGGTCGCAAGTCGAGTAGATCATTTGAATCACATTTTGGTCTCACATATCCACATACAGTTAGTATCCACATCTTGCTACGACGGCACAGCCACAGCATCCCATGTCGAAAGCCCCCAAGAAAGACGATGTATCCGTGGGTGCGCTGCGCATCGTGTACTTGGACGCACCGAAAGAACTTGAAGAGCTCATCATCGGCAGCGCCACCAATGCACTCAAGGCGCTGTACAAGGGCGAACACAACCATTTCACAGAAGTCGCGCAGCAAATCAAAAAGGAAATCGAAGAAAGCGAGTCGGGTGCGTGGCACGTGATCGTGGGCAAGTCGTTTGGCTCGTTTGTGTCGCACGAAGTCAAAAAGTGAGATCGCAGTTGAGCTCTTTCGACTGGCTGTAGGCTACTGTGTAGCTACTATGTAGTAGCTCTTCACCTGACTGACATATTTGGATGTGTGAATGGATGGATGGATGGATCTGTAGGATGGTCTACTTTTTCCTAGGACAAGTCGGCTTCCTGGTCTTCCGACATGGCTGAGCACAAGTTAGTATTTAGTTATTAGGTAGGCACACAAACGAATACAAGAGATAGGCATGCTTGGGTTTTGACTTCAGAACACGATTTCGTATTCTGCGGTTTGCTGTCCTGTCCGTGGCTCTTGCGGTGCAGATAAATAGTAGGAGAGATGGCGGAGGCTAGCGGATCGGATCCTTTGGTCACGAGAATGGTGGTGGGCTGATTGGTGGTGTGGCGGACCGAGGGTTCGTTGTCAGCTGAATGGCGTTGCCATTGTGGTGGGACCGGGGCTGCGTCAATGGTTGTTGCTGAGGCTGCTGAGGCTGGGGCTGCTGCTGGTGGTACATTCCTACAGGCTGAGGAGCGTATTGCGTGGACATCGAGTACCCGTTCGCTTCCGCTGGCAGTGGCTGAAGATGTTGGTACTGCGGACGGTGCTGATGCAGTGCCTGGTGGAGTGCCTGGTGTGTACTTTGCTGCTGCGGTTGCGGTTGCTGCTGCTGGTGCTGGAGCGGTTGTCGGTTTTGTTGTTGTCGGTTTTGCTGCTGTTGCAGCACCGCTCGCTTGAGCAGCTCGCGGATACCATGGTGATACTGCACGAGTCGCACAATTTCGTTCTCACGCTCTTCTCTGCAGTTAGCGATGGCCTGTTGGTGCGAGCGGATCGCAGCACTAATAGCCGACACGGTGCGATAGAAGACCTCGGAGCTCATGGACGAAATCGTCTCGAGCGTCTTGTCCATTTGAGCGTTGAGCGTCGCGATCACCGCCTCGGATTCCTTGATCTGGGTCGAAAGTTGGAAGCACCGGCGATGGCTGGCGGCTTGGACTTGCGGGATATCGCCCAGTAGATCCAGCCGAAGCACTTTCACTTTGGCGATGATCGCCTTCGACTGTGCGACCAAATGCACGACCGTGAGATCGCGCTTGTTGAGCAGTTGCTGCAGTTGCTGCTGCTGTGATTGCAGCTGCGCCATGAAATTGTGGGCAATCTGGACGCTCTGGTACGACGCCTGGACCACTTGGGTGTTGAGCATGACGACATGGTCTTCCGTGAGGGCGATGCCGTTGCTCAGTTGATGCAACCTATCAAACATTACAGTCTCAATCGGGTTCTCACTGGTCGGGGTCCCTACTGTCGACGCTGATGCAGGCATAGCCGAGGCCGCCACTTGGGGTGCGCGAATTGGCGCCGTTTGCCACGATACACTTTGGCCAGTCGTTGCGGTTGCGGGCATCGACGTGGTCGTACCTCCGGACGACGGAGAGATAAAACTATGGCTTGGCTGTGGCATCATATCCGTCGTTGGTGACCCGTTCGGAGTTCCGTTGAAATTGATAGAATGGGAGTTGGGCGCCGTCACGGCCTGGAACTCGGATACTGGAACCATGGCGCGTTGATTTACCATACCCGGATTGTTTGACCCATTTGCGAACGGGGAAGATGACCGGGATGTCGACTGTTGTTGTTGCAGCAGCTGCTGCTGCGGTGGTCGACGCGTACTCTTGTCGGGATCACTGTTGCTGGTCTCGTCGTCGATACAAATGATCTCTGGCGGCTCATTGGATCGTTTGCGCTTGAGCGTCGTTGCCACAGGAGCCGCGACAACCGATGGCGTTTGATGATTGTTGGCTTGGTGGTGGAAGGTGGCAGCATCCTGCTTCTGGTTGCGCTGCAATTGGACCACTGCGTGTCGAAAGTGCGGCGTCCACTTGGACTGCAGCAGCATGAGACCGGGCGTTCCTTCCAAACTGAAACTCTTGTGGTCGTGCACGCGCTTGACGCCGCTGTGGATGGCGAGATGGCAATCGGAACACATGGACGCGTCACATTGCACGCACCACACCTCCACTCGCTGTAAATGGCAGTGCGGACAGGCTACATGTATAGTCCACACAAGCCGTTAGTTGGTATAGACAACAACACATTTCAATGTGATAGAGTAGTAAGGCAAACATACCTTTGGTGATCCGCTGGCGATGCATGCGGTCCGTTTCACTCGCGTGCTGGTCACGGAAACACGACGAGCACACCGCCACGTCTTGGAATGCACAGTGCGCTTCCTGGCACGATACACTCGCTAATGCGCGCGTGTTGTGGTTATCGTGGCAGTTTGTACACATGGGAAATCCATGCGCTGGCGGCGCACATGAGTCCGCGTCGGTCAGTCCGTACGCGGCCTTTACAAACGCAGGGAGTCCGCCAAACCATCGCCGCTCGTCGTCTAGCGCCGCGTGCTCGTCCGGCCCATCCTCCATGTCTTCTTTCTTTTCTTTTGCGTCTTTTTCGTCGCATTTTTCTTCAGTTGTTGGTAGTTCCACCTGATCCATTGGTAGTGATGATGATGATGATGATGATGATGATGCAGAGACTACATCAGCTTGTTTCTCACTGGTCTTCTCCACGGCTCCCTCTGCTTCCATCATCTCCACATCCTCGATTTCCGGCACCGTATCTTGTGAGCTATCGTCGTCCGCCAATAGTCGATCCGTTTGGTCACATGTCGCGATGTCCATCGACTCTCCCGACATCACTGTTGGCGCTGCCGGTCCTGCTGGTGGATCAACCGGCTTGGCCACAGTCACTGGAGCTCGCACAGCGAGTTGGTCTTGTTGCGACACCGCTGTCACTACGATAGTGTTCCCTGCAGCAGGAACCGTCGTCGGAGCGCTGTCGTCCACGGCAATGTCTCCCATTTTCAGAGTAACGTGCGTGGGTTGCCGTGTTTCTTGCAGAATTGGCCGGAAGAGGAATCATATGTGGAGTGGTCCACACCATGCAATCCAATTTTTGGCGCGCAATTGAGGTACTTTGAATATGCACATAAGTACGGAAACGTTTTTGATTCGCTGAAAGTTGGGTATTTGTTATTTTAGCCAATCGATGATGTTGAAGTGGGTCGAGCTTTCTAGAACTTCTTGTTTCGAAGTATATGTTTGTGTGTCGGTCGCATTATACTTGGACTGACTATGCGATGGTGCTAAACAGTCGTTTACATCCGTTAACCTTCACAGATTTCTTTGATCTGCATTCAACCGAAGAACTCATTTTTGGATCCGATTTCAACAGAACATCGACAACAATGGCAGGCGGTGAGAGTGTGCGGGACGAGATCGCGGAGCTGGAGGCGCTGTTGACGCAGGTCAAGACCGCGGGCAACAAGCGTGATCTTGAACAGCTACTGGCTACGAAGCAGCATCAGCTGAAGCAAGCCGAGGAAGCCCAGGACGAGCCAATGCCTGCAGTGACCGCCACAACAGAGCTACCGCAGCCTACGCCTGTCAAGATTAGTGCGCACGTTGTCAAGCCAGAGAACGCTGCGAAAGATGCCAATACGTACACGGAGATCTCGCGTTTCGGATGGGAAGACGACGGTACGTGCATGTCAGTGGGGTTTGTTATCTCCGTTGTTTCCTGGATAAGCTAACAAGCAATTCGTGGCTATGCCGGATAGGATACGGCAAAGACAAGGTGACAGTCCACATCATGTCCGGTGTGGATGGCGTTGGAGATCTACCAAAGGAAAACGTCACGTGCACGTTCACAAAAGACGCTTTCGATTTGAAGATTCTTGGACTCAATGGCAAGAACTTTCGCTTGGTCAAGAACCATTTGGACAAGCCGATTATTCCAAGCAAGAGCACGTTCCGTGTGAAAAAGAACCGCGTGTCGGTCACGTTGTGGAAAGAGGACAAGAACAACACGTGGATGAACTTGACGGCGAAGAACCCGACCAAGCAGCAGAACCGACCGACATCGGCAGACCCATCGGCCGGCATCATGGATATGATGAAGGAGATGTACGAGAATGGCGACGAAGACATGAAGCGCACGATCGCCAAGGCATGGAGCGAGAGCCGAGAGAAGCAAGCCGCCGGTGCTGGTGCTGGTATGGGTGGTGATGGCATGTTTTGATCGGGATCATCTTGTCAAATCTATCTTCGATTCTTTATGATTCTTGTTCCACTACTTTCACTTCTTGTACATTCTCACCCACAGTGACCACAATCACTTCCGTCGTCTCGATTGCCTTCTTGATTTGCTTAAACTCGGCGCTCTTCTTCTGGACTTGGAACGTCTCACAGGTCTCACCTGTCTCGTCATTTAGTAGCGACAAGTAACCATCGGCATCTATATCCAGCACACTCCATTCGACGCGCTTCACGGCAGCGGCAGACTCGCCATCAATCAGTCCGTCGACGCGAAGAGCTCCGTCCGGATCGCCGCCAACGACGCCGATCAACTCATTGTACCATTTCATCAGCCGTTTCTTCTGCTTCGTGCCAAACACATTGAACGGCATCGCCAGTCCGTCCTTGACGACTTGGAAAGTGGCCTCCACGAGTTGCTGTTCATCATTTGTCTTCATCGGCACGTGCTGCTTGCTGAAAGTCACGTACGTGGCCACGGCGTCCACGATTTTTTGCTGCGCATTGTCGCTGAAGCGCTGCGACTGATTCTTCTGCAGAAACCGGCTCATGGTGCGCAGCTCCTTGAGCATCTTGCCCATGGTTTGCGGTAGACGCTGCGCATCCGTCGTCGCGCACTTGAGCAGCTCTTGGCCATCGTCCCAGAACTTGATGCACCGCGAATCCATTGCCACCGAACTGAGATATATGTGCCTGCGCTTTTCAGTATTTGAGTGACTCGTACTTAAGCGAGTGTGTACAGTTTTCCAATTTGGCGCCAAACATTCTGAAAGCCACACTTGGTGCAAAATGGATGAAGATCTGTATGGCGATCTCGACACTTCGACGAGTGCGCTTGTGAAAACAGAGGCGCTTCAGCAAAAGCAGCGAGTAGAGAGCGAGAACGACAAGCTGCGCAAGGAACTGGCGGTGCTACAGCACGAAAACCGTGTATTGGGGGAGCGCAATCGCGCCTTGGAAACCAATATTTCCTCGCTTTTCGTCACGGCGCAGCATGAGCTGAAACGTAAGGACGGCGAGATCCAGCGACTCCGCGATGCTCTTGATAAGCACGAACGACACGATCGAAGATCGGTCTCTAATACTACTACACGCGATTATCACCAACGTCATGCTGCTGCAAGACCCAGCAGTCACGCGAGCAGCTACGGTCCATCAGACAGAAGTGGCCGCACAACGACCTCACCACGGTCAGACCAGAGATGAATTATGGAGTAGTAGGATCCAGAGAGATCAGACATCGTCTTGCCTTTTTGTGTTTATCTTAAATAGAGATGGGGGGTGTACATCAATTGGGGGTACAACTGCTGGCTAGTCCAGCATTCTCGGTGCACCCAGCCACATAAACGAGAGGGTTCTTGGTCTTCTTCCGTAGGTATTTTTTTTCGTTCTTCTGTTGTTGGTGCGTTCCCGTCTTAGGAGCTCAGATGGGTTCCGTCCTCCGGCCCACCGGCCAAGATCTCATCCGGGTCCAGCGATGGCAACGTCAGCACATTCTTTTCAGCATTTGCGGCCTTCAGGTGCTGAAGTAGCGTGTCCAGACAGCCCACGTCGTACTCGTCTAGAAGGGACGTCTCGAAATCGTCCAGCTTCTGCATCACGTGGTGTTCGGCACTCTCGCCAAATGAAAAGTTGTCGGCGTCCGTCAGTAGCGGAATCGCATCACCCAGCAAATCGTCGCCCGACGTCGAGTCTGGTGCATTCTCTCTGGAGGACGCAGTGGTCACAAGTGCCGTTTCAAGTGGAGCTGCCGACGTGGTCGTTGCTGTCGTCGCCACGTTGGGTACATTTGTGAGAGTTGTGCTTGACGCCGCTGCCGAAGTAGGAGGTAGAGTCGACTGCGCGAAAAGCGTGTGATCCGAAGGCGAGACTCGGGGAACTGACGGGTGCGGAGTGAAGATACTGAGCACATTGTTGGCTACCTCACCGAGAGTCGGCGCCGAGAGGTTGGTCGGCAATGCCACTGTAGTGGCTTGGTTGCGAGCTGCTGGCTGGGCATCGCGATCTGGACTTCCGATCTCCACCACCGACGATGGTCCTGCATTGGTAGAACAAGAAACAAGAGTGAGTTTCTAAACACAACGGCGTTCGACATCTCAACAAAATCTCAAACATACCTAGATTGAATGGCTCATCGCCAAACGACCCATCCGCTGATGGCACTTCCACGAATTTTCGCTTGCGCGGGTTCATTGCGGTCGACTCGACGGAAGCTGTTGACGTCGAGTGTGGCAACAGCGCCGGCTCGTCCATCGCGAGAAACCGCAGGACGTCACGGAATTCCTTGGGGCCCAATCGGCTGCTGTTGAGTGCGATAGATCGCGTCAGAAAAAAAATAATGCATGGCTGTGTAGATACGGTATAGACCAAACAAAGAACGTACTCTTCCGTGATGACTTCGTCTTGGCTGTGAACACCACCCAGCTTGGGCATGGCGGCCTGCTTGCCGCGGTAGATCTGGAACAAAATCCACATGATCTTCTTCATTTTCTCGTGCATGATCAGTTGTTTGTCCTTGGCGGCCTCCAAGTGCTTCCACAGCTTCATGTTGTCGCTGCGCACGATCGCATTGTCGATCTCAAGTTCCCGAAGCCGCTTTTCCATGGTCTCGCTCCGGTTGCGCAGCTCTCGCATCTCCTTCACCAATTGGTCCGAGATCTCTCGGTGTGCCTCGAGTCTCGAGCTCTGTTGTTACAAACATACAGTGAGAAATGGTTCACAAAAATCAGTGCAACGGCACGCATCCAAGCTGTCGGACGTACGCTCTGTTGTTGTTGTTGGGCTGCCGGGCTTGTTGTTGAGACCTTGCGTTTGATGTAGTGGAGCAAATCGGGTCGATCGCGCTTGAAATACGGATGCTGGAACTCGAGGCGTTTCGAGTCCAGCACGGTCTTGTGGAATCCGTACAAGTTCAATTGCCGCACAAACGACGGAAAGTTGCGGTGCTTGAAAAATCGAGGCAACACCAACGCCACAAACGCCTCCATTTGCGACACAATGATCGTGTCCCCACTCGCATTCCAGCCGCAAACGTTGGCAAACTCGCTCATACTGAAGATCTCGTACGTCTTGGACAGAAACGCCGGCAGGATCGCGTGCTTGTTTGGATTACTCGCGTCCGCCGTCGTCGCCAATGTGGTTGTTGTCGCCGCATTTCCAGCTACATCCATCCAATGACCACAGAACGCACATTCAGAAAATGAATACCGGCATTATATCGACATCACCCCCGTACGAAAAGGGACCAGCAACCGCACTCACCTCGTGTTGCACTGTTGACCAGAGAGCCATTGCTCGTCAATCGCGGCCGCACGGCGATGCCACTGCCGCTGCTCGTTCGAGCCAGCTGGAGCTCCTCACTCGACCCGGCCCCCGCAGTGAGCGAGGGCATCACAGAGTTGTTGTTCACGTCCATCATCCGCTCAGCTTCATCCGTCGTTGTGAGTCGTACGCGCTTGGCCATGGTGACTCTCCGATCGCTGTCCTGTAGTTTCTTCGTTGCTTTTTGCGTGCCTTTCTTCGTGGTCGACCTCTCTCTGTTCTTTTGAATGGCGTCCCACACGATCAGCGGTGATTGACTTGGGATAAATGACTGGTGAGCTTAGCAGCATACTGAACTCAAGATGAATTCATCGCGAACAGTTTTCGCCTGAACCAAAACAACCAGATTGCCAGATTCCGCCCAAAAAACGGACTGTGGGTAGGGGAATAAGTCTCACAGGTTGAAATACTTTATTCAAGTGAACATAGAACCTCCCATATTTCAAGCCCCGACTTCTCAGCCCGACCAGGCTGGTCACCAGCGCCACGAGATCCGACCTTGCTTGTTCTTCAAACGCCACGTCAACAACGACTGTGTGTGGCTGTGGGCTTGCAACGGATTATCGTCGTCGAGCTTCCCAGAAAATTTTGTTCTTGTCCCGAGTTTGCTCCGTAAACACAGCAAGCATGAGTGGTGGTCAGCACGAGTTGCTGGCTGACGACCATCTTCCAGATCTGCAGCAAAAGCCACAGCAACAAAGCATGGAACATTTTGAAGCATGGAACGTGGGGCGGTTTTGTTCTCTTTCGGATCCGACTTCCATTTGTGGGGGTACATCACAGCCGCTGTCGGGGTACGCTGTACCCTGTACCGATGGTATGGGGTACACTGTACCCAGTAACCTGCTGATTCAAGGAATGATGGTCATACATCCCACAGGAACCCAACGACGAGCCATCCTCGCCAAAGAGCAGTGAGAAGAACGATGCTGGCGAGGAAGCTGCAGCACCAGGCGACGTCTGGGGGCGCGAGTGACGATGCGCGCTCCGTCTCGATGCGCTCGATCGCTACCAGCCACGAGGAGACGTCGCCTCGTCGCGCACAGTGGCTGCGGTGGCTGGGCGTCGACACGCTCCTTCAGCTCGCCAACACCTACTACGCGAGCCGCATGGCGGTCATCACGGTCACCGCGTGTCTCTCCATGGTGATGATGTGGTTGTTTTCACTCCACTCGCACGGCTTCTGGCTCTGGATCGTGTTCCAGATCACCAACACAGTACTCGGTATGTCGGCCGTTCCGCGCGTGCACTTGTATTCCGTCGAGTCGCCTCGCGGCGACGACAATAGCAACGGACGAGGCAATAATCAGGAGACGACGATGCGCCAGAGTACAAGCGAACAAGAGCAAGACCAACAGCACGAGCGAGAGCAAGATGAACAGCAGAGACGACGTGGTCGCCAGCGCACGTCGTTTTCGTTTTTGCGGTCGTCGTTCCACGAAATCGAAACGAAACTCGAGCCATTTGTGCTCAAACGGTCCACGATCCTGCGCATGTGCGAGTCGGTCGTGGTCGTGCAGACCGTGATGCTGTACGCGGTGGTTTTTGGTGCGCTCTTCGTCGCGTGGATCTATCACGAGCAAGTGTGGGATGCGACGGTATTTAACACCGCAAGCGGTCTCGCGGTACTCGCAGTCGCCTGTGTGTACGTACAAACCAAAGAGTTTGATCGTCTGCGCGCACACGAGCAGCTCCAACTCGGCGCCGGGCTTGACCAGGACTTGTTGGCAGACACGCAATTATCCAGTCACTACAAGAAACGCCCCAGTACCTCGTCGTATTCGCAGTCATCGTCCTCCATGGCACGCGACGACAACGACGACAATGACGACAATGACGATATCGACAATGCGCAGCGCACGTTACGAACGCATCGATCACAAGTGGAGAACGGATCCAAACACGACGAAATCGCCTCGGATCTGGGCCACTCGGCGGCGCTTGTGGAAAGCGAACTGCGCCACGGGCTTTACGAGGCCGCCGTGAACCGCGACATTCACAAGGCGCGCGCGCTGCTGGGCGTGATGGCGCGCGCGCTGGGCTCCAAGGTCAAAGTGGAGTTGCTATTGCTCAAGATGTACGCCACGCCGACGCTGTGGCTGTACGCGTTTGCGTTTCCGACGCGCAATCCGCTTCACGTGGCGTGTCGACTTGGCGACACCGAGATGGTTGAATTGCTGCTGGACGGAGGCATCAATCCGAATCTGTTGGAAAAGACCCAGGGCGTCCCGTTTTCACTACGCGTGCTGTACGAATTGTGCCAAGGACGGCCCAAGAACATCACCAACGTGCTGGGCGCGCCGCTGCATGTCGCCGTCTCCCATGGCCATGCGCATTTGATCGATTTGCTGGTACAATTCGGTGCCAATCTCGATGTGATATCTCAAACAAGCTTCTACTCGCGGTCCATGCGCGTGTCGCCCGTGTTTCTCGCCGACTCGGACGACGTGGTCGAGTGTCTGATCCACCATGGCGCGAATTTTCTGATCGTGCCGGGCAAAGGCAACTCCATGAGCGTCACGGTGCTGCAGCGTGCGATGCTCGACGACCGCAGCGATCTAGAGCACGTGCTCGTGGAGTGGGGCGCCGACGTTGCGCTCACGCCGCTCCATGAGGCCTCTGCGGCGGGCGATCTCGCGACGGTCAAGCACTATTTGTCGTGGGGCATCCCGCCGGATCAGCTTGGCGAGTTCCAGGACGGCGTCCACAGGCGAACGTCTCTCCACTGGGCGTGTGTGATGGGCCGCAAAGCCGTGGTCACGGAGTTGTTGCGCTGCCGCGCCGATGTGAATGCGCGCGACAGTCGCCAACGCACGCCACTCCACTGGGCTGCACGCCACAACCATGTGGAGACCATGAAGGAGCTGCTCGCCGGTGGAGCGGATCCGCAGCTCAGCGATGACGACGGTCTCACTCCGCTGGCATTTGCAGCAATAGGCGGACGACTGGATGGAACAGCAGTGGGATTATTCAAGGCCTGCGGTGTCGATATCAATGCGCGCCTGGCCAATCGATCGGCGGACACGTGTCTGCATTTAGCATTGCGCAAAGGCCACCGTGAGGCCGCACTGGCGCTGATCCAGCACGGCAACGCGAGCCTCACGAGCGTCAACGGGCTAGGTGAGCCGGCCGTGCAGTGCTGCGCGTCGTTTGAGCTGCTGTACGACATCAAACTGAGCAGCCGCTGGATCGACATTGTGGTCTCGTACGACTCGACCCACAGACAACTGGCCGAGCGCTTGAAAAAGGGCATTGAAGACAATTTTCTCACCGTTTTTATGCGCGCGGCCAGTGACAACGACGCCAGTGAGTCGATGGAGGTGATGGCTGAGGCGTCCGCGGTCGTGTGCGTGCTCAGTCCTGGGTTTGAGCGCAATGCGATTTGTATGGAGGAGCTGGCGTTTGCCAAAGTGAACCACGTGCCCGTGATGGCGATCACGACCGAGTCGATGCAGTTGCCAGAGGAACTGCAAGTGTATCTCTTCACACGACAACTCGTACCTTTTCGTGATGCGATTGTATCGGCACGCAGACCGAGTTCCGCCAGTGCAGAGCCACAGCGGTTGAATCAGTTGCGATTCAAAATTGATGAAGAACAGTTCCGTCGCAGTCTCCAGAAACTCATTGACGGACTGCGAGACCAAGTCGAGCTCCACAATCTCCACGAAAGCGCCCGTTCTGGAACCGATTTCTCCACGGATCTCTCGTGCGATTTGCCTCGTCCTGGAAGTGCATTGCGTGCGTCCGTCGCTGTCAGTGAGGCGCCGTCGCTCGGAATGTCTGCCTCCCGACCGTCGGAACAGGATCTGTTGGCCAATGGCGGCGGAGGCGCGACGCCTCGGTCGTCGCGCGGGCTCACACGAAGTGAAACAGCAGCGAGACGCCGCACACTGAACGACGTGGTCAAAGACATTCTCGGTCGCCGCCGCCGCGGGTCCGTCCAGCCGCTGATGCTTCCAGCAGCGGCGGACGCGCTGTCGACGACCTCGATTTTCCTATCGCACGGCGATTGCCATAGCGAGTTTGTCACCAAGTTGTACACGGAGCTGCGCAGTGTCAAGAAGCTGCGCGTGACGCTCGACTCGGGACTGCACGTCGCCAGTATGAAAGAGCGTATCCTGGCCGCGAAAGACGCGATCCTGCAGTGCAGCATCTTTCTTGTCGTGCTCTCGGAGAAAAGCGTGCAAACCGAGCTCGTGAGCGACCAGCTCGCATTTGCAGAGGACAAGGGCAAGCACATTGTGCCCATCTACTACACCCACAAGCCCAGTGTCGTGGACAAGAACGTGCGCCAGCTTTTGAACGCCGCCATGGAGAGCTCCTTGCTGATCGCGGGCGACGGTCTCAGTTACGGACGAGGCTTTGACTCGCTTGTCCAGCTTCTGGAGGCGGAGCGTGAGCGACTGGACACGTCGTCACCAGGTGAACTACCCGACCATGAAGAAGAGAAACAAGAAGAGAAACAAGATCTGACGGACTGGGTGCCCGTCCCACCCGCTGCCAAGAAAGCCGCCGGTCGCATTCTTGCCCACTCTCACATCCGCACACGTGGGAGTTCGACCAGCAGCGTTCTTGTGTAGTTTAGTTGCAAAAATTGAGTTTTGTTTGTTAGGAGAAGCTAAATAATGGAATGAACTGGAGCGACTCGACTGGAGTACGTAGCTGGAAAAACACTACTAGTACTTGTACTAGTAGTATTAGTAGTCGTCGACCTCGTCGGCACACACTTGCTCGTCGGCTCCTTTTCGTTGCGAGGGCAATGTACCCGCAGCACGACGGCGATGGTTCTACGATTGTTGCAACACAAAATCCCCAGTCAGTCCACCAAGTCATCTAGCCACGTACTACGTAAGAAACGACAAAAAAAACGCACCGCCTCCGAGTCTTCCGAGTCGTACTCTGAGCCCGACGATTCTTCGTCTGGGTAGTCGTTGTACGCGTAGTTTTCGTGGTTCGAGTCGATACTTTCGCCGTCGCTGTCGACATCGTTTTCATTGTCCGACTCGAGAATGAACTCGTCCACGTCGTCTTCTGTGTCGGCCACGGCCTGGCCGGCCTCCTGCGACAGCCAGCGCTGCACCGCCGAACTCACCGACACGACGGGCGCCGACGACATGTCACTACCTTCCTCACTGGCCAGCGCACCGCTGGCATTGTTGCGTTGCTCACTCGCTGTCACGTCGATGCAGTACACGTCGTACACGTACTCCTTCTCACGCTCGGCCTCTTCACACGCGAGCAGCGCCGCCTCCACGTTCTTGTGGCCGCTCTGGCGCGCAAACGCCGAGGCCGTCGCGCCGTTCCAGTCCTCTTGCAGCACTTTGGTCGCGCTGGAGCGCAGCACGGCCTCGATCACATCCACGCGGCCGTGCATCGCTGCCGCCATGAGCACGGTGCCACCGTCCGCTGGACGCTGGAATGCCGCCGGATCCACGCGAAGCTCGGGGCGATGGCTGTGGAAGATGCGGAAAAAGTCGCTAAAATCGTTGTGCTGGAACGCCTTCCACACAGCCTCGTCCACCTCGCGCTCGTACGGGTTCAGCACGCGCTTGACGCCAACAGCTACGCCGTTCACGGTCACTCCAGCCCCAGATACGGATCCGAGCGACGGGGCCGCACTGTCACTCCCAGAAGAAGAAGCCGATGGCACTGTCGTGAGGTCAACCATACGCAAGCCCGACATCTCGAGCGTCTTTTGTTCTTTCATCTCTAGCACGGGCGGCGACGCCTGTTGAGGGGCTGGTGCTTGGGCTTGCGACAACCCACGTGACCGAAGCACTTCGCTCTGGCGGCGCTCTTTGCCACGCGCCTGCTGCTGTTGCACGCGGTTTGTGGTGAGCGACTGCGAGGCCTTGTCGGCTGCGGCCTTCTTGGCACTCACGCGCTGCTGCTTGGCCTTTTTCTTGAGTCGCTCCGCCCATTTGGCGTCACTGGCGTCCGCGACTTGGTGGGACTCGAGTGTGTCGATGCGCGTAAACACAAAGCCGCGGTCTTCTTTCGTGGTGAGCTTGGTGAACGCGGCAAGAAGATCACGCTGCTTAGACTTGGCATCTGGCTGTGGCTGTGCGCTGTCGTCCTGGGTGGAGGAGGAGCCTTCGCGCTGTTGCCGCTTGAGCTCTGGTTCACTTTGGACGAGCAGCGTTTCCACGGGATCCTCATGAC
>JAADWC010000208.1:0-14492 GCA_023336095.1 Pythium pectinolyticum | reverse complement strand
GTCGCCATGCGATTCCTGGAGCGCGATCGCCAAGTGGACAAACGCTGTGCACGTGACCCAGGCAAAGTACATGGCGATGGGCAGCTCATTGCACATGTACAGCTTCCAGTCAAACGAGGCGCGTCCCGTGCGGTCGTTCACCGAGTAGATGTACAGCACCAGCAGCACGAGCCAGAGCAAAAAGATCATCACGGTGGCGCCCACGACGTAGCGGTACACGTGCAGCACGAGCCACAAGATGTTGAACACGCACGACAACGCAAAGCAAATGCGCAGTTGCGTGGGTTGCGTGGCGTCGGCGAAAAACGAGTTGCGTGGGTAAAACAGATCCGTGAGCACGAGCAACACTTCCAGTGCGTAGATCGGGATCCAAATCGCAAACGCAAACGACGCCGGTGAGATCAGCGACTCAAAATCACGTGCGAGAAGCACAAAGCACTTGGCGTACGCGATGTTGACGGCGGCCTGCGCGACCAGCAGCGCCGCGTTGAGAAACGGCAGCCAACTGCCTTCCATGGTTACTATCTCTCTCTCGTGGGCTTCTTCAGAACGATCTGAAAATGGCTTGTGAGGATAGAGATATTGTAGAGAGAAAGCTGGATAGATCCACGGGGATTCTTTTTCTCACTGAGGGCCCCGTTGGTTGGGGATCTGGCAGTTGGAGCTCTAGAGTGACGGTGTTTTCTGGGACGGAGTGCGTTTGTTTGGGTTTGCGTTTTGTGGAAATGGGACAAGTACACACAACATGTACACGACTGATATTGAAGTTGATGCAGGCAAACTGACAGGTTAAGCGTTCGTGGTGCCATACCCGTCGCGTGGCTGATACGAACCGGTTCGCTTGGCCGCCATCTCCACGTCCACAATGGGCCCTAGTGTCCTGTGTGGATGGATACAGACGCATGTAGTCTGAGTACGTGTATCCCTCAAGTCTAGTTGGATGGAATACGTACAGTGGGCGGCTGAGGATGCGCTTGTGGATAGACGAGATCGCAATCATAGCTGGTAGAATGGGTGCCGCTAGCGTCGCACAGGCCTGGAGTAGTTGCACGGTGTGCTGCGTGGACACGTCCAATGGCGTACGGTTGTCTCGCTTGATGATCCCCACAAGTGCCCACGTCACGACCAAGCCAATCACGGGATCGTTGGCGTACACGACGCCACACAGCGCGACCACAAACAGCACAGCGAGCAGCACAGCGTAGGTTTCAAACGACAAGTACGCACCCGACAGATCCTGGAGTGACGCGGTAAAGCAGAGTAAGGTAGCAGCGCAGCTCCAGGAGAAATAGAGCCGAATCGCCAATGCACTGCCCCAGTAGCGACGCCAATTTCGTGGGTGAGACGTGCTTGTGAGCTCCTCGCTGGAGAGATACATGTAGATGGGGAGTAGCGACAAAGTGAGTAGTACGAGGTCCAGTGTGCCGATGTTGATCCACTGGAGCCAGTTGTTCAGTACGATCCACGCCATGTTGAAGCCACAGGACGCCGTAAAGCATAGGCGCAACACCGTGGGCTTGTTGGCGGTCTCGTAGATTGAATACTCGCGGTAGAAACAGTCAAAGAACACGTGCACGGCCGTGAAGACGTAAATCACGAGCCAAATGAGAAACGCATAGCCAGCGGGCGCCAATGGGATGTCGGGTGTACTGTTGGGCGGTGTGGATGGCGAGTACGCGTCCTGGTTGGCGTTGAGTAGCAGCTGCAGCGTGAAGAGCAGCGCATTCACGTAGGGAAGCGAGTCGGCGGTGGAGATCATTTTGGTGTGAGAGCAGAAGCGAAGTTGTTGGCGAGATCACACAACTGGATTTTGTTGGCGATTTCCATGATTCTTTTTTGTTGTTGTTGACTGTGTGAAGGGTCGGTGAACGGATGTGCCTCGTGCCACCAACTGGATCAAAAGTGAAGCCATCATCACCGTGTTGACGGCCAAACCGATCCAAACCAATTGAAGTTGGCTGCGTGTCACAAAACAAGGTGTATTTTGAGCAACAACGAACCCCAAAGAAGGATCTGTCTCGTGGCTGGTGCCACCGACTCGCCATCAGTGTACTTCAAAGCAGCCAATCAGAGATCCTTCGGTGTGCCAGACGCGCGCCGCCAAGAACACACAAATGCGTGATTGACAAGAGGAGCTACTCAGCACTGCCGTAGCTCTTCATTTTCTAAAGCTCCACGTACCTCTACTACACGATGGTGCAGCTTCCCATTGGCGTCTCCCACGCGCAGCTCAATGCGGCGCTCTTCGCGCTGCAACTCGTGGTGAATTTCAACCAGAACGCCTTCACTCCCGCTGACAAAGACCGCAAACCGTGGACGTGGACCACGCTCATCCAGCCGGCGGGCGTCGCGTTCGCCATTTGGCTCGTGATCTACATCTTCACCACGCTACTCGTTGTCGTGGATGTGTTCTACCCGAAATACTCGCTGTTTACGGACGCGCCGTCGTTGCGCGTGTACTTTACGGCGTCGTGTATCGTGAATATGGGCTGGCTCGTGCTGTTCAACTGGCTGCGTTGGGTCCACGTCGCGGCGATCGATCTCGCGGCCATGTGGGCGGCGCTGCTGCCATTGTACTTGTACAGCACGCACCTCACCGCGAATTCTGTCGTGCCATGGCAGCAGTTTGTGTGCAGCCATCTCGCTGTGCGGCTCTACTTTTCGTGGGTCAGCGCCGCCGTGATGCTCAACGTGTCCATCTCGATGCAGACGCTCCACGGCGCCTTTCTCTCGTTCGAGATCTACGCGTCCTTTCTCGCGCTGCTGCTCACGATCGTGGTCTCGGGGATCGTGTACCGCCACGACAATGTGATTGGCATCGTGGCACTGTGGGCGCTTTTCTGGCTCACCAAGCGAACGGGCACTTTCACAGACGACGCCCAGGCCACGCTAGTGAAAGTGCAGGCCGGCGCATTCATTGGGCTGGTGGTGGTCGCCATGACCATGGTCGTAGCGGTGCTCCATCGCCATTTTTCTCCTCAGTACGTAGAGCTGTTTTAGGTTCGGATGTACAGTACTATCAGTATCAGTATCTCTAACTTCTATGGTTGTTTTGCTTGTGGTTAGATGGATCCAGTTGACAAGCGCCGACGCACTCAAGCCGCTGCTGGGCAAGTAAGAAAATACAAACCGTGATACAATTCAATTAATAATCATCACACGGGTGATTTGAATTGGTTCTTTTCACACACTTCGACTGGATCCTCGTCGGTTGAGCGCATTGCGGCTGCTGCTGGCGTCGCTCGTGCCGTAGTTGCGCTGGGACTCAGTCCCGGCGTTGATCTTGGAATACGTAGACGACAGCAACGCGCGTGAGAGGCTATGAGTCGATAGGCATACAAAATAAAATTAAAAAAATGAGAAACACACAAAAACACTCACTGTGCTAGCGCTTGGTGGTCGTGCTGCTGCTGCTGACGGCCGTGCGGAAGAGCCACGTACCTGCGCTTGCGGACCGCTTGTTCCACGACCGACACGACCACAATGGCCGCCACGACGCCCGCTGCCAGCATCGCACTGGCCTGCAGGCGTAGCTCTTTCTCTCGCTGTACACCCACGGGGAAGACCTTGGCATCTTTCTGAGTGATTCCGATGCACGCCCACACGGCAACCAATCCAATGACTGGATCGTTGCCGTATACGACACCCACGATCGCACACACGACCAGCAGTCCCAGCATCACAGTGTAAAACGCAAGGGACAGGTAGCCGCCCGTGAGCTGCTGGAAGCTGATGGTCCAGCTCACGACCGTCGCCGCTGTGATCCAGGAAAAGTACAAGCGAATACTCAGCTCACTGCACAGGTACTGGCGCCATCGCAGCGGCCGCACGTCGCTCTCAAGGTTCAGGAACAGGTAGATCGGCAGCAGCACGAGCCACAGCAGCGTGATGTCGAGTGTCGCGACGTGGACCAGTTCAAAGACGTTGAACAGTAGCGCCCAGCCAGCGTTAAACACACAGCTCAGCGCAAAGCACACACGCAGCGGCGTGGGGTTGGCTGCGTACTGGTAGACTGAGAGCTCTGGGAACGCCACGTCCGTGATCACTGTCATAAGGGTGAAAAAGTAGATGGCGTTCCAGATCGAGAACGCGTACCCCGCTGGTGTGATGAGCGTCTCGTATTGGGAGACGGTGTCACTTCGGTGGGAGAATGCGACCCACGTGAGTAGGATCTGCAGCGCGAAGAGCAGCGCATTCACGTACGGAAGCGCCGCCGCCAGCGACTGCGATCTCGACGAGGGAGCCATGTTTCACTGTTGAGGAGGTTGAACTGACTGACTGAAAAGCTCCGTATCTTATGACAAATGGATTCCAGTAGATGTGACTGTGGACGCAAAGATCCAGCGTCACAAAGTTGGTCAAACAATGGCGCGCGTCGCAGACCCGACAAGGAGGCGATGATCAAATGAACTCAATCACGAACAAGCTTGTGCAGCATCAGTCACCAGACAGGGCGTCCTCATTTCTTAAATCACTCTTCATTTCTCCCTTCCTGTTGCTCCTCCTGTTTCCCTTCCTCGTGATTATCTGCAAAAGATCTCTTTTGGCGCTGCTACAGTACACTCACACGGTCGCTGTGCCATAATCGACGCTCAGCGTCTTCTCACTGAGCAACGGCAACGCACGCTCGACTTGCGACGAACGGTGCTTCGGTCTAGTTTTGTTGTTGTTGTTGCCATCACATCCATTCCATATACAGTATCGTCAATATCATCTCATCACTCACAAATACAGACCACACATTTCAAAATCGTACCCGTAGCGTTCGTGGAGCTTGCGCACCACAGTGATCATGATAAACGCGCTGATGATCGCGGCGCTTTGTGTAGCTGCAGCGCGCACGCCATGGCTGACTTGCGCCGTTGCGTCGTCCAGCCCTTGTACGTCCTTGGTCGCGACGGCCACTAGCGCCCACACCGCCACGGCCCCAAACGTGATGTCTCCACCAAAGACCACGATACAGATCGTACCCACGGCAAGCAGCGACACCAGCACCAGATACGCCGCCGCAGAGAGGTACCCGCCGCCCGTGAGGTCCTGCGCCGTCACGGCAAAGCTGATGATCGTGGCGGCGCTAGACCAGCCAAAGTACATGGTCAGCCCCAGTTCACTGCAGATGAAGCGGCCGATGCTGAATCCATATTCGCGTCGCGTTTTGATGATCTGGAGGAAAATCAGGCACAGCGCGAGCCACTGGATCGCCAGCACGATAGTCGCGACGTTGATGTAGTCGTTCGGGAACGAGACTGTCCACGCCATGTTGGCGACGCACGCGAGCGTAAACAGCAGCCGCAGCGGGTCATCGATGTACGAGAACACGGAGAGCACGGGGCAAAAGCAGTCGACAATTACAGCGAGCGTGAGCAGCGCGTAGATGACGCGCCAGATCGCAAACGCGTAGCCAGCGGGCGTGATGAGCGTGCTATGGCGGCGCGACGACGGGCCAATGCCACGCGTGTAGTTGCTGTTGAGCAGGCGCTGCGTTAGGAACGCCACAGCGTTCACCCAGCGCATCCAGCGCATGTTGGATGCCAGCGGATGGCGGTCGTAGCTGCTGCTGCTCATTTTGTTGGTGGAATTCGTTGGTGGTTGCTTTTGTTGGTAGATTTTTGTTGTTGTTGTTGGTAAAACCGATGTGCAAGGAAGGAAAAAGATCAATTACCAATACAAGGTGCACAATCTGAGGCGTATCCCAAGAGACGGACGTAGCCATCCTGACGTGGACCAGCCTAGCTGATCACACAATTCGAACTGATCTGCAACGCACGCTTCGCGTACACCACTTCCTCCGCAGATCCCGTCTTAGCTAGTTGCTGGAGCGCCGTCACACCACCCAGTTCTTTGACTTGCCGCCGCACGCGCTCGTCTTTCATGATCGATCCCAACGCAAACGCCGCCCACTCTTTCTGCCTCCCGCTGCCAAGCCTAGCCATCTCCACCAGTGGAGCCACAGCACCAGCCTGGATGATGGCAGCTCGATTCGATTCGATAGTTCGTGCGAGATGCCCGAGCGTACACGCCGCTTTTTCCTTCTGACCTTCAGTACCATCGCGAACCAGATTGACGAGCGGCTCGATAGCGCCTGCGTTCGCGATTGCTGCTTGATTTGCGGTGTTGTTGGCTGCTAAAATTCCCAACACATCAGCAGCCCTGGTCTTCTGACTGTCGTTGTCACCGTCGCGAACCAGATTGACGAGCGGCTCGATAGCGCCTGCGTTCGCGATTGCTGCTTGATTTGCGGTGTTGTTGGCTGCTAAAATTCCCAACACACCAGCAGCCCTGGTCTTCTGATGGTCGGTACCATCGCGAACCAGATTGACGAGCGGCTCGATAGCGCCTGCGTTCGCAATCGCTGCCTGGTTTGTGGTGTTGCTGGCTCCTAAAACCTGCAAGGCAACAACAGCGTTCATCTTCTGCTCGTCGGTACCGTCGCGAACCAGCTTGACGAGCGGCTCGATGGCCCCTGCGTTCGCAATCGCTGCTTGGTTTGTGGTGTTCTCGTATGCTAAAGTCCCCAACATATCAACAGCGACGTTCTTCTGCTCGTCGGTACCGTCGCGAACCAGCTTGACGAGCGGCTCGATTGCCCCTGCATTCACGATGGCTGTCCTACAGGCTTTGTCGTGTGCTCCGAAAATCAGCAAGGCGTCAGCAGCGATGCGCTTTTGATCGTCTGTACCATCTCGAACCAGCGTCACAAGCGGCTCGATGGCGCCTGCATTCGCGATTGCTGCCAGATTTGCGGTGTTCTCAAATGCTAAAATCCCCAACGAATTGGCAGCGCTTGCTTTCTGATCTTCGTCACCGTCGCGAACCAAGTAGACAAGCCGATCGATGACGCCGGCGGTCGCGATGGCTGCCTGACTTTTTGCGTCGTTTGCAGCTATGCCAGCTAACTTTCCAGCAGCACAGCGCTTCTGAGCGTCTGTACCGTCGCGAACCAGCCTGATGAGCGGCTCGATGGCCCCTGCATTCACGATGGCTGCCTGGTTTGTGGGGTTATTGGCTCCCAAAATCCCCAACACATCGGCGGCGCGGTCCTGAATCTCGTCGGTAAAGTCCAACATCAGCTTGACAAGCGGCTTGATTGCGCCGGCGTTCGCGATCGCTGTCTGATTTGTGGTGTTGTTGGCTGCTAAAATTCCCAACACATCAGCAGCTTCGCACTTATCACTGTCGTCACCGTCGCGAACCAGCTTGACAAGCAGCTCGATAGCACCGGCGTTCGCGATCGCTGTCTGATTTGCCGTGTTGTTGGCTCCCAAGATCCCTAATAGATTGACTGGGTACTCCATCAGAAAGTCGTCACCGTCACGAATCAGCTTGACAAGCGGCTCGATAGCGCCGGCGTTCGCGATCGCTGCCTGGTTTGTGGTGTTGTTGGCTCCCAAAATCCCTAATAGATGGACTGCGTCACACTTCTGAGAGTGGGTACCTTCGCGAACCAGCTCGACAAGACACTCGATGGCCCCTGAATTCGCGATCGCTGCCTGGTTTGTGGTGTTGGCTCCCAAAATCCCTAATAGATCGACTGCGTCACACTTCTGATAGTGGGTACCGTCGCGAACCAGCTTGACAAGCGGCTCGATGGCCCCTGCATTCGCGATCGCTGCCTGGTTTGTGGTGTTGCTGGCTCCTAAAGCCTGCAACACATCACCAGCAAACTTCTTCTGCTCGTCGGTACCGTCACGAACCAGCTTGACGAGCGGCTCGATGGCGCCTGCGGTCGCGATGGCTGCCTGGCAGTTTGCGTCTCTTGCAGCTAGGAGCGACAACAAACGAGCAGCGTAGCGCTTCTGCTCGTCGGTACCGTCGCGAACCAGCTTGACGAGCGGCTCGATGGCGCCTGCTTTGACAATCTCTAGCCGTTTCTTCCCGCCGATTTCAGCGAAGATCTCCAACTCTTCAGCAGCGTAGCGCTTCTCATAGTTGTTACCTTCGCGAATCAGCTTGACGAGCGGCTCGATAGCGGCTGAGTTCGCGATGGCTACCTGACGCTTCGCGTTGGCTACCTGATCCCTCGCCCTCGACGAAGCGAAGAGCTCCTTGACGCGATTGTTTCTGGCGTCGGTATCGTCGTGAACCTTCTCGATAGGCGGCTTGATGGCGCCTGCATTGGTGATTGTCGTTTGATCGGTCAGCTCGTTTGCACTCGTTTTCTTCGGAGGCAAACCGGGGACGGTTGGCGTCCCCTTCTCGCTGTTTTGGTACGCTTTTTGTCTATTGGGTGAGTCGACTGCTGCTTGGTCACGCATGCGATCTTTCGTGATCATGGGCGCTTTGATTTTTTGAGTCGGCTCTGAGTCACGAAGAACAAACTTGTTGGCTTGATCGAATAAGAACACGTGTTTTGATACATTCGTCTCCTTTTGTGCGTGCACCGCTGCCAAGTGTCTCTCCACGATGCGCTTTAGTGCCGCGATCACACTTGCCAGCGAACACCGCTGGGACGCGTCCAACGTCGTCATGGATTGCACCAACTCCCACTCCGTGTTATCCATCTCGTGTGGCTTTGGTGGGATCTTGCCGTCGCGGAGAAGACAATACACAGTCGCGTCGTCCAAGAACGCAAACGGCGGCTCTCCAGACACGGCTTCGATAAAGCACATCGCCAGCGAGTACACATCGGAGGCGAATGTCGGGCGATGCTCCAAACACTCGGGAGCTCGCCAGCGGAGACCACCGGCACTACTACTACTACCCGCACCAGCGGCCGCCACAGATAGTACTGATGATGCGCGCACGAAACTCAAGCCAAAGTCCGCAACACGAGCTTTTCCATCCGAGCCCACGAGCATGTTGTTGAGCTTGAGATCGCCATGCACGACGCGATTCTTGTGAAGACACTCCAGCCCAAGCGCAGCTTCGTACAGCAGACGCCACATCGTGTGAGTCTTTTTCTCGTTCAGGTTGGCGAGATACGTCACAAAGTTGCCGTTCGTCGCGTCTTCACACACAATAAACGGCGAACGCGAAACGTGGCACGCGCCATACATCTTGACCACATTGGGGTGGTGTAGCTTGTACCAGATGTCGACTTCGCTTATAAACTGCTTCATCGTGGCGTCGTTCATACCGGCCTCGTCGAGCAGCAGTGTCTTCACTACCACCTCAGCCCCAGAACCCAGCGTGCCGCGATGGATCGCGCCAAAGGAACCACGCGCGAAGGGCTTGCTGTCGTACTCGACATCGGATTCGGGGATAAACCACGGTGGGATCGTTGGTACACTACTTGAAGTAGTGCGCACGAGGAGCGACAACAAAGCCTTCATGATCTTGAACATTTCGTCATCTTGCTGGCTCTTTCGCCGACTTTCGTCGGCCTGCATCGCTTGCTGCCGATTCATTTCAAACTGAAGCACCGTCATGGCTTCGAATTGGTCTCTTGCGCTCCGCATTTCACTCAGCACGCTGTCGCTGTTGCTAACGAGCGTACTCATAGCCTTTGTCTGCGCTGCTTGATCGTCTTCCCATTGCAGTTTCCACTTCATCATCGCGCCCGTAGTCGCCAAGTTGAGCAGCTTCATCACCATGTCCACCTCTTCATTCAGCACACGCAACTCGCCCATCATCTTCTGGTGCTGAAGCAGACGAGAGTACAACGGCTTGCTCTTGTAACGAGTGAGATACGTCAGGTAGTTGGCTAGCATCCCAGTGTACCGACCGAGTGAATCGCTGGGCGGAAGTTGCCCCGCCGTCTCCATCTTTTGCAGCTCCGTGAAAATGTCCGAAAGACGACCATGCATGCGCACACAAGCACGTTGGCTCTCCTTCATCTCGTTACATAGCTGGAAGATAGTCTTGAGCACGCCGACGACCGAGCCAGCGCCCGGCACGACCAAGTCCAAGACCACGGACGCCATCGTCCAACGTTATTCGTTCTTGTCTCTTCTATCTCTTGCTCCTCTCGTGCGGTGCCTTCTGAAGACGACGAGATTGTGAATGGGCAGAGTTGGCGTCGGTGGACAGCGTTGCTCGCCTCGTGGCGCCGTCTATAAACGGTGGCAGCACCCAGCACTGGCAGTCGCTTTGTGGAGTCGGGACTAGACGCAACGCAAAGAGTTATTTCTAGACGGACGCTCCTTCACGTACTCAAAAAAATATAGATAATCTTACCTTCCATCGTAAGCTTCGCTGTCTCTACCGTGATGTTGGCCGTCCATTCGCAGCCTCAACACCCATACTCATCGGAGGTTTCCTTTCCCTCGCGAGTTTCTGTTCGTTTCCTTTTGCTTTCTTCTTCAGTTGTCTCAGATTTTGCACATTCTGATTCAAACTGAATCTGAGTCCCATTGGCACGCAAAGAGAGAAACGGCGATCGACGCGGAAAAAGACAGCAAGCACCGTACAGATATCCAGCATGAGCGCAGCTGACAGCCATAGCGTAGCTACTGAGGAAGAGCCAAGAGTGCTGCGAAACGAAAGGGGCTGGTGCGGCCGGCTGACTATACATCTTGGCCGTCGGCACCGTCGGCAACTTGCAGAAGTGGATGAAGAGTCGTCTTCCTGTGATATTTCTGTAGTCCAACCGACGCGCTGGGGCAACTTCTAAATGTGGACTACGCGTAAAGACTGAGCCAGTGGTCACTAGTATCTCCAGTGTCTTCCTGTAGCAGCTATGGCGTTTGTGTATCATCTCGTCGCCAACATGGTGGTGCCTGGCGTGGGGACGGTGAAGAAGACACTGGCAACAATCCTCCAGCTTTGTGACGACATGCGCGAGTGTGAAGAACCGAGTCGCCGCGTCCACAGTCGCCTCGTCGACGTATTCACGGCGCTGCAGACGATGAGCAACCAACGACTATCGTCCACTGAATCGCTGTGTGCGTACACGCAGTTGCTGGGTAAGAGCGTGGCGTTCGTGCAACGCAATCACTCACGACCGCTGTACAGGCGTGTGCTGGAGCAGCACAAGACCATGGAGGAGCTACGCGAGCTGCATCAAGACGTGGACACTGTCGTGAGGGATCTGGAGCTGGCACTTTCGGCCACAGAGTGGCAGCAGCAGTGGCAGGACGACTGTGTGGCTCAGACTTGCCAGCTACGTGCGGTCATCGCGGACTACGAGTGTGTAAAACGTGAAGTTTTGGACGCAAACGCGCAAGTGGAAGCGATGGCCGTGCTCAAGTTTACACTGAACAAGCACCAAGAACAAGATGCTGATAGTGACGACGAGGAGACGACGCTGATGCTAGAGATGATCAAGACGCTGCTCGCTCAGATTGTGCGCGTGTCGTCTCTAGCAGAACCGACGGTGCCACTGTGGTTTGTTCCCCCTGGTGATGTCAAGTTGGACGGCACGACGCCGTTTGCTCACAGTTTCTTCGGTGATTGGTATCATGGCACGCTCGCTTCGGATGGCACGAAAGTCGTGGTCCACAAGCTTCATTTCGATCCGTACGCTGTACCAGAAGCTACTCTCAGGATGCAACTCGAGAACGAGATCAACGCCTTGTTTGCGCTGTCGCATGTTCATATAGTCAAGATGCGCGGCGCCTGCCACGTGACGTCGCCGCCCTTGATCGTGTATCACGTAGAAGACACCGGTGTTGCCCAAGGAAACCTCATGACGGTCCTCAGCTCCATCAAATCACATCAACGCATGTGGCGGTATCTGTACCAAGTCGCTCGTGGACTGGAGTATCTCCACGAGAACGGCATCGTCCATGGTAACTTGACATTGGAGAGTATTCTCGTGGGTGCTGATGATACAGTGCGAGTAGCTGACTTCGGCTGGAGCTTTGCACCAGCAGTGGCAACAACGACGACGACGACAGGACTTTCCGCATCCAGATCCCAAGCGAGTGTGTTGCGATGGCGCGCGCCCGAGTGTTTAGCGCATCGCCCGACGTTTGCAGCGGATGTGTATGCGCTGGGCATGTGTATCCTTGCAGCGGTGACTCGCGAACCGCCGTTTGCCCACGTGGATGACGCGACCGTGTATTGTCTCGTGCGCGGTGGCAAGATTCCTCCGCGTCCGGACCAACTAGCGGCGGATGACACAGCGTGGGAGCTCGTGCAAGAAATGACCAGCAGCGATCCGTCTCTGCGTCCGTCGATGGCCACGGTGGTGTTCATTTTGGAAGCGTTTGTGACACGAGAGGATGCTGATGCTTCCAAACGCGTGGCTGTTGGCGAGGCGCATGAAGAAGACGATCAAGCTTCGCCGAATATTCGAGTTGAAGCTGTTGACTCTGAAAATACTGGTGATTTTGCAATCGTGGAGCCAGGACTGAAAGAAAATCCCGTCGAGTTGGTGGTGGAAGCCACCGCAGATCGATCAAGTGAAGTCTACGCTGATCAAAAGCCAGTGGAAGCCGTGTACAACGACGGAGGCGATGAGACCAGCTCATCAGCTGCGCTGCCATCCACTTCACTCGACGAGAGAAGCGACGAAGTTGTCGACACTTGCGATATCATGGAGCTCCACGCCCAACGTCCAGCAGAAATGGACACAGAGCCGCCCACTTCACACCAAACGCACGTAGAAATCGCCGACGCTGGTGACATGGCGCCTCTGGTTTTGAAACCACCAGGCCAACACAGTACAGACGAGTCGCTGCTCTCCGTGCAGAGCAGTGGACTTGCCGCAGAAGTTGGCGCAGTCGTTGCGCTTTTCATCAGTGCAGGACTTGCGAAAGTGGTGGAAGCGTGTCACACTCCTTCTGTGGGCCACATCAACAACGTTGACGAAGCCCAAAAGAAAGTCATGGACGCCGCCAAGCCGTCAGTGGACGTGAATCCTCCCATCACTGCGTGTGGCGATGACTATGAGGTAAAATGTGAGCCAATGGCTGACAAAAACGTGGCGGTGAAGGATATCCAGACCGTGGAAAGCACGACCACGGGCGAGCAAGACGACGATCAGTACAGCGACGATGAGTACGAGTCGTACGACACGGTCAACGACGAATGTGGGATCCACTCTCCAGCCGATATCGCAGATGCCGAAGTCGAAAGTGCAGAGAAGGAAGCGATTGCTCTTCAGACCGATCCGGTTTTAATAGAGCACAAGGAAGCTTCAGACTGCACGCATACCACCGGCAAGTTGACATGTGCAGCAGTCGTTCAAGCGCATGAAAGCAAGTCCCAGCAAAAGCAAGACGACCTACGAGACGCTACTTTGACAACACCTGAGGCGAGTAGCGACTCTACGGGTGCCGACCAGTCGGGGGTGATGAATTCAAGACTGGACGCTGCCACAGACGAGCCGCCCAACGGAGCTGTTCGCCAAAACTCGACTGTTGCGGTCGCATTGGGAAGTTTAGCCGTCAAAGATGAGCCGATTGCTGGAGCCGGTGGCGTGGCGCGTCTCATTCGGCTTCTCAACGGCACAGACGAGGAGAGACAAGAGCGAGCTGCTCGTGCGTTGCGGCATTTAGTGGCCGTAGTCGACCACCACGACGCGATCATCCACGCTGGCGGAATCGCGTCTCTTATCCAACTTCTTCGTCATGGGACAGATCAAGCAACAGCAATCGCAGTGGATGTCTTAGTCAGTCTTGCCAGCAACGCCGCGACACACAATGCATTTGCAGAGGCTGGTGGAGGAGTCCAGACTCTGATAGAGTTCGTACGCGAAGGAGACGACGGCAAGGCGGCAAAGGAGAAGGCAGCGAGAGCACTGGGACGACTTGCAGGCAGTAGCGTGGTCGTGAGCGAGATGATCGTGGATGCCGGTGGCGTTGCATCGTTGCTGGTGTTGAATCATGACGGGAACGACACACAGCGAGCCACAGCGGCCTCCGCACTCGTAAAGGTAGCTCCTGAGCTCCACGTGCACGGCAACATGGAGCATCTCGTCGCGATGGTTCGAGAAGGAAACCCAGCGCAGAAAAATGAGGCGGCGTGGGCGCTGATGAGACTCACAGAGAGCGAGACGAATCGAGTTGCGATTGTTCATGCGGGTGCGATCGCGCCTCTGGTCCAGCTCCTTCAACACGACACCAGTGGCGATTGCAAACAGAGACTGTGTGTGGTCTCGGCATTGGCGTGTTTGTCTGAGAATGCTGCGGACTCTGTGGTCGTATTGATTGCCGAAGCTGGCGGTATCCCACTACTAGTCGAGCTTCTCAAAGACGCGAGCGAGTTACTCAGAACGAAGGCGTTGCAAGTACTGGCGAATTTGGCTCAGAACGACGTGAACCGGGTCAAGATTGTCGAGGCTGGCGGTGTCGCGCCGTTGATTGAGATTGTGCGCGTTGGTGGAAACGCCGAGGAAGAGCACTGGGCGGCTACGGCGTTGGCGCTGCTGGTGAAAGACGCGGTCGTGCGGCGAGCCGTGAGAGAGATGGGCGGCATGCGCGCACTCCAAAAGCTAGCGAGTTCCGGATCACTCGAGCAAGCAGAGGTCCATCGAGCGCTGTGGAAGTCGACACGATGCGTCACAATGTGAGTCGTGGAGACAGAGAAAGAACGAGAGAGAGAGAGAGAGAGAGAGAGAGAGAGAGAGAGAGAGAGAGAGAGAGAGAGAGAGAGAGAGAGAGAGAGAG
>JAADWC010000207.1:0-14513 GCA_023336095.1 Pythium pectinolyticum | reverse complement strand
TAAACGAAGCCCACGAAATGGCGGTACCAATCATGGTGCTATCGCTTACAGTCACTAACAATCTGTAGGCATTTGAAAAGAGCAAACGGATATAGGGTAATCGTTCTTGACCCCCCCCCCCCCTCGCTCATACCTCACCCAGGTATACTGGAGATTCTTGTCGTACCCGACCAGGCTGGTAGCTGAGCAGGAACGATTTTGCCGCCCCAAACACACCACCGGTGCCAGCGATCCCCGTGAAGACGTCAGATACAGCGGCTCTATCGACCAGAGCCGAGCGCGACGTGGCCACATCCACCACATCATCGACCAGCACAATCGACGTAATCGGCGGCGCTGGGTACCGCTGTCCATGTTGCGGGTGGATTGCCCCTGGGCCGTGCGCTTGCCGCTCGATGAGCACGTCCATGTAGTACCCGATGTGGCGAATGGACAGCACCGAGCCTTGTCCAAGCCCGAACTCACGCTTTCCTGTGGGAATCCAGCCGAAGTCGGTGCGCACGTCGATGTCACCCGCCGAAAGGAAAGCAGTGAGGATGGCGAGAAGGCTGGCAGGAACGCCCAGTCGACGATAGATATACGTCATTACCCACCGCGGGATGCGGTCGTAGCATTTTTCACAGTCTTTGCTGAGGAGGTAGAGCGGTTCTTTTCGGCGCCGTGCACGATCTAGCAGCAGTGTCGTTGCTAGTGACGCGTCTTGGACGGTGCGGTCACGCTGGAAGCCGTTTTGCCGGGAGTCGTTCGCACCCGCTCAAGGTGTCGCTGGAAGGCAAGACAGACGGTCAAGCTGGCCGTGAACCGGCGTTCCACGCGCCCAGTGTTCCACGTCAAATACATGTTCCATGTCCAGTGTTCCGGTTGGAGCAAAACACAACGAAGAAAACACAAGAACATGAGATAGGATTCTAAAAGAACGTGTATTCCAGCCCTATCTCCTTAATCCAATCTCTCTCTTTACCCACCACCAGCTCATGCCTTGGCCTTTTTTCGTGGGCTGTGGTCTCGTTCCGTGATCTCATCTGCTATGACGCCGTTCTCCGCATCAATGCCACCAACAGCATCACTAGCAGCAGCACTAGTAGATCCACTAGCAGATCCAGATCCAGATCCAGATCCGTGACGCTTTTTACTCGCACTCAACACGAGACCTCCACCACCACCACCACCACCACCACCACTACCACTACCACCACCACTGCGTGGAAGCGCACAATCGACATCGACCACTGAGACACGGCCAAGCGCCGATTGACTCGCCGAGATTCGCTCTGCGGCGTCGTCACAATTGAGCAACACGACTTCAGCCATCGGTTTCACTGCCAGCGCCACCAATCCACGCTTTGTGAGACCACAACGCCTGAGCTCCTCGTCGTCTCGACACTCCACATCCTGTTCCACCAGCGTCTTGGCTTTCCACCACTGCGGCCACAGTTTCTTCAGTTCGTCCACAACACCACGCGTCAGCACATCCACTGGCTTAGGACGCACGTGGTGGTGGTCCGTTCGCAACGGCAGCGCAGACGTGGGCGCCAGTCCCTTTAGCTTGCTTGTAAGTGAAGTCTATTGAGTTACGTCTTTGTGCGAACATCTATAGCTATTTAGAGGGTGCTAACTCGCTTCAGCGTGGCCTGTGGGAGTGGAGACCTGCCACTGTTCGACGTCACCGTGAAGGTGCGTCGCTAATGGCGCCCAGTGGGCTTGCTGTGTAGGGAAGAGCGTTTGCCTGCTCTGCCGTGTGTCCATGGCGATGTTGGCGGCGGAGTCCGCCATCTTGTTGTACGCCCGTAGGTGGTGGCACCAGGCCGCCACTTGCAGGGTGTCCGCCAGGATGCGTGCTTGGCCATAGAGCTGGCGCAGGGTGGGGTGCTTGGGGGCCTTGTAGGTCCTGAGCTGCTGGAGAATCATGGCGCTATCGCCTATGACTGTAAGGGGGCTGAGATGGCGCTTCGACGCAAACCGTAGCCCGGTGAGGAGGCCGAAGTACTCTGCCTGGTTGTTGGTGGTTGTTGCGTGAGCCAGGCTCATGGCCGCTGCCCACAGAATGTGGGGGTTGAGGCCGTAGGCGTCGACCCGCACGACGACGGCGCCAGCGCCGCCAGGACCTGGGTTGTCTCGTGACCCACCGTCAAAGAAGAGCAAGTACTGGTCCATGGAGGCCGGCGCTGGGCGTGGTTGTGCTCGTGGCGCACCAGACTGGAGACGCTGGGCACCGTGGAGGATGTGGTTGACAATGTGGTCGCTGGTCGCTGCACCACCGTGGTGCCCGCGGACTTGGGAGTAGGCCACGCTCATGGAGATGCGTAGTGCTGCTGTGGCGACTGTCGCTGACCAAGGAGCCGGCGCGTCGTTGACGCCGTGGCGCCATCTCCAAATCTGTTGGAAGCAGCCGAGGATTTGCTGGCGCCAAACCGCCGCCAGCAGGTCGTGGACGACGGGGACTACATCCGTAGGGATGCCGCGTGGACCCAAGTACGCCCACACAGCAGGTGGCGTCCGCGGAAGGCGAAGCGAGAAGATCGCAGAACAAAACGCTGGGTCTGAGACCTCTGCCTTGAGGCCGAGCCTGCTCCAGGCCTCACGGAAGACAGTCCATAGCTTCTGCGCCGCTGGGCAGTGCCACATGATGTGGAAGCAGTGGCCTGTGTCTGTGATGCCGTCATGGACACAGTGGGGGCAGCCGCGCCTACTGGCCTGGCGGTCCCAGCCAGAGAGTCGGAGGCCCTTGATCTTGTGCAGGAGGAGCCGTTGGGCACTCGTACTGGACGGGAGCCTGGCTATGGCGCTCCACGAGACAGTGTCGAGGGCGGCACTTATCACTGGGTCTGCGAGCGCTGCCTGTCGTCGCCGTCCTGCGACTTCACTCCGAGCACGGAGCTGCTGCTGCCGCGGCGGTTGGCGCCGCTGTAAGCGCGACGCCGTCCGGGTCCAAATAGGAGCGAACGGGTCCAAAAGTGGATGCGGGTCAAACCGGCGGAGTGTTGGTTCTGTCGCTTTAGACACAACACGTACGACGTCTCACCATCACCACCACCACCACCACCATCACCACCACCACCATCACCACCACACTTGTCTTCTAAGTAGAACCGCCGCACGCGCTTGCTGCGTAGACTCATGTAGACACGGAGCACACTGTCAGGCCCCAGCGCTGCGAATCTGGCCGTCTCTTCTTCTTCTTCTTCTTCCGCTCTTGCTCTTGCTCTCCGTTTCGTTTCCGGATCCGCATCCGTCGTATCCACCAAACGACTCGTCTCTTGTGGCTCTGGCTTGCCAAACACGTTGCTCGGGTGCATGTTCACAGTCGCAGTTCCCAATTTGCCACGGAGGGCACAAGCAAAACCAGACCTACAGCGAGCCAGCGGAACTTGGCGACGACCTTTGGCACCAAGAAAACAAGAAACGAAAACAAAACAGCAGCAACATCGCAGTTTATACTTGCAATCAGTATGAACAGCGTGAAACCAACAACGAAACGGACGACAACGGCCCGCCAGGACACCAAGCAACACCATCGAAACAACGACAACATGGCGAAGAAGCAGTGGATCCCGCGCGGGCAACCAAGCGACAAGACCAAGAACGAAGACCAGCAAGGAGAGCAGCTCAAGACGATGGAAACGACACCTAACAAGCCGCAACAACACGCTACTCCCACACGTCGCAACTCGCAGGTGTGGAAGCAGCATGATGTGGAGAGGCTGAAGTGGGTCCTCCAATCGGACGCAAACCATGACACGATGCCAGACCACGTCGAGTTTGCATGGGAGTACCAATGCGCGCGGGCGGAAAGCAGTGGGCTACGACTGGATGGCAAGCTTCGCCCAATGACCAAGTTGGAGGCGAGAACGCTCCGACTCTGGCGGGCTCGCAAGATCCACCTGGACGAGCTGCCAGCCTTCTGCGAGGAGACGGTGCCCCCTCGAGAAGCGCATAACTCTCATGCAGACGCAGAGAGATGAGATGGGTTACCGCTTGTACCTAAAGCTACCACCGAGCTTTCCTTGCCCAAAGAAAACGGCCAAGTGGCACTTCTGCGCCGGCATCATGAAGGAAAGGAAGAAAGGCGACGGAAGTATGGAACTGGCGACTCGACTCATCCACGAGGCTCACACGATCACGTGTGGTGCGGCTTCCAAGCTCGTGATCCTGCGCTACACGCGTCCAGAGATCCGAGATTCGTGGGCCGGGGAAACCATTCCTTTTCCAGGGGGCAACGCCACGCTCTACGCCACTGACGTCTTCGCCAACCACAACCAAGCGGACGAAGTGTCGGCTACTGACGTGGAGCTCCTCTACCAAGTCGACCTGATTGGAAACCCAAACCTTGCTCCTTTGGAGATCCTCCAGATAGCGAGAGCGCTAGCACCAGGCACGGAAATACTCACTGTTCGAGCCAAAGACCCACGAGGCGTGATCGACTTTGGGCCCCATGCGTGGCAGATCATTTACAACACTATGTTCATGCCTGAGAGCCTGGACAACGTGCGGTTTCTGACGGTGAATCGAGAGAAGGGTCCGGTCAGCTTTGGCGTGTTTCAACCTCGCAAGATGCGTGATCTCCCGTGCAGTCGCTGCCTCGGTCTCCACTTCGCCAAGCAATGCTCCCACGCGGCTGATGATGAGGAGACTGCCACTTTGCTTGGAAAGCTGCGTACGCCGCACGAGAAGACGATTCACATCGACAGCGCCAAGATCACGCAAGTTCCACAACAACCCATGTCAAGTACGGAACTAGATGAGTATTTGGAGGCGTTGATGGGTCCGACTCCTTCAGCGTGCGCGCCCAAGCCTGATCTAGTGCCACCACACAAGCCGGAGTCGTCTCACAAGAAGGCAGACGACGCAAACGAGACCAACACTAACCAAGTAAACGCAAAACCAAGCCAACTCAAGCAACAGCTCAAGCAACAGCATTTCAGAGACCTCGAGGTGCTACAACAGCACGCGCGTGCTGCCAAAGCTGCGAGAGCCAATGGGCGATTCGAATGTGCGGACGACCCAGGTACTGCTACCGTCTCCACCAACAATGGACCCACTTCGGCGAGCGCACGAAAGCGAATGAAGATGCAACGCAAACGTGCAGCACGACTGGAACGCCAACGAGCAGGCCAGACGGAAGCCGTCAGCGAAGCACCCACCGCGGCGGCACTCCCAAGTCACAAAACGGACCGTGCACCACGAACAAACCAAAGACCAGTGACCAAGGCAGCGGAGCACGACCCACAGCCCGCGGCATCAACTACAAGCGGAGCGACGGCAGCTGATGCGCTATCGACGACGCTGGAGTGGGCACTGGGCAGTCAGTCACCAGGCATTGGCGAGTATCACCCCTTGGACCAAGCGACAGCTACGGCAACCCCACCAGCGGATACGAAGTACGCAGAAGACAGTGGCGATCTCCAGTATGAACAGCACCGTTCCCCAAGCGACAAAGCAAGAGATGCGGAGCTCTTCGCATCACCAACGCCCGCGTCTGCAGACTCACAACCGCGACCAACAGAGGAGGAAAGTGTTGACTACATGAGCAAGTATGCTGGCGAAGACTTTGACGAGGACATGGACCAGACTAGTATACCCAATTTTGATTTAGGACTAGTGAGCCACGCTACTATAGAGTCAGTTACGAACACAGTAGTACAGTTAGATACCATCCAGCAAGCCCACCCGCACAAGAGAGAACGATCTACCTCCGTCGCACCTGTTGACGTACACGATCTCGATCTGGATCTGACAGAGGAAGACGACCGAGTTGTTACAAGACAAGCACGAGTCCACACTCTTCACACCTCCGTGCTTCACTCAGCAGCAGCGCTTGCTCACGAGTACGAGATCGGTAAACTCATCAGCACAAAGCCCCACACGTCTAGCCAACCAGCGAGTTCGTGTGCGCCTGAGGATGAGAGTGTGCGAGTACCTCCAACCGTGATTACCAACGAGCCCCAGGTAGTCTCTCCGGCGTCGAAACGAGGACGAACAGAGACAACGGAAAAGCCAATCGACGATGCGGAGTCGGGCTCGCCGCCGACCAGACAGGCCCGAGTGCACACACTGCACACCGAAGTCCAACGGCGCTCAGCGGATCTGGACGAGCAACATCGACACGCACGGGAGCGTCAGCAAACCGAGCAGCAGCAGATACTCTTGGAGCTCAGCAAGGGAGACGCAACCACGACACCAACAAAGGATCAGCCTACAGCCCCCACGACGCCAGTCGGGTCCAGAGACAGCCCGAAGCGATCGCGTGCACCTACTACGGACGCAGAAAGATTGGAGATGGACGCCGACGGCATCCGCCCACGCCCACAACAAGCGCGACTGCAAGAACCAGAGCCCGCCCAGTCCTTGGTCACTGCAGCAACAAAACTGCTACACGACAAGTTACACGATCGCCAGCACCGAGGCAAACCCGCAGGTGCCTCCAAAGTACCCCAGCGGACGCTCACGCAGTTTTACCCAAAGCGACAGGAAGAAGAACAAGGCGCGGAGCAGGTGCGGGCGACCTGCGACGCAGAGACCACCAGCCGCACGACACCGGAAATGCCCAGTCAGTCCGACCCCACGAGCCAAGAGGAGAGCGTGCAGGCATCACACTCAGGCCAAGAATCGTCATCAGAAGTCGTGCCAGCTCCACGGCTCATTAACTGGGAGGAGATCAAAGAAGTACTCGTCTTGAGAGAGGTCGATGTTCCAGGGAAAGGATCGTGCTTCTACTTCGCACTCCATGGTATCAAGAACGCTGGCATCCCACAAGTCATCAAGGCGCAGGGCTGGCACCTCAAAGAAGCAAACGGATTCAAGAAACACGTCAACGAAGTGCTGATCCAGCGACTAGAGACTCTCTTTCGCACGGGCAAATCGAGTTTGGACAAGATGGTAGCGCGGTTCTTCGACTACTCCATCTCGCCGAGAGACAAAGCAGTCGAGGCGGTGGCACGGGAAATACTCAAAACTGCCAGACATCAGTCCCAGAACAAGCTGGCATGGAATCGATGGGCTGGAGCCGAGGAACTCTTTGCGACGGTCTTCTATTTCCGCGAGATGATCTACGTCTTCGATTGCCTACCTACCGGGGAAGCCTACGCTCAGCTGTACCATCTAGTATGGGATGAGAAGCACAAGGAAGAAACGGTGTGTATTACTCCGATACCGACATGGGAGATTGGTGATCACATTCGCATGCACCTGGAGTTTAATGTGGTCCCACTGATGCTCGCGCTTCATCACTCCCACATCGACGGCAAGCCGTATGGCCACTACCGCGCGGTACGGGTGCAGGAAGACTACTACCAACTGTGGAGCGGCGCTGACGAGAACGGTCGCACGATGAAGCACAGACTCCAAGAGGTCACGCGACGCCTTGGCCTGTACGCCCCTCCTCTCCGTGAAGAAGATGCAGTAAGTCACAGCCCACGATCAGTGTCCACGAGAAACGACGACTCAACGTACGAGCCAGGCGAGTAATCCAGCAGCAGCGCTCTCACGCCACTCACCACCAGGACCACAGCACCAGCTCACGCGTCAAGGACATCAACGGAGAACCCCAGGGATGATGACATCAGCGACGAGGGAGCGGAAGGCGATGACACCATGACCGAGGATCCAGACGAGAACGACGACGACGGCGAGGATGACGATGAAGCAGAACGACACGCAGAACAACATCCAGACACCAGTTCAGACGACAACGAAGACAATGAGACACCACAGGAGCAGAGTAAGCCGGACGCAGCCCCAGTAGGAGACGACGAACGGAAACCAGTAGCATCAGCATCCAGAGACCCAGTCGAAACAAGCCGTAAGCCGGACACGAATGCGGGAACAGATCCAGCCCAGCTGCAAGACGAGCATTACGACGACGAGGGGAGAAGCGAGAGCGGCGAGGAACCAGGACGGTCAGCGACGAAGACGCATGCTCAAGCGGGTGGAGTGCTGCCGCCAAGCACAAGCCAGCAGCAGCCGCAGCTCACACAAATACGCATGGACCGGTACGCACAGTGGCTCTACGAAATCCAGCAAGACAGAGAACTCTCAGGAGCATCCGTGCGGGTCCAACAGCAAGCAAACAGCGCCAACCAAGCAGCGTACGTACAATGGAGAATGCGGCAACGGACTGCGCGCACCAAAGCGTGGCCACTCGTCGAGCAGCACAAGTCACTCCAGACGGCGTGCACCGCACTACAGTTCGAAGCGGCCTTTCTCACCGATTTGCTCCGCCAACTCCCGTATGTGGAAGCGATTTACGCGGCGCCAAGTCATGCACAAGTGCTGACCCATTACGGCAAAGCCATCATCATCACTGGAAGACTGCGTATGCTAGAGCGCATGGAGGAGGACGCGAAAACGGAGACAGCGAGACAGTTCTATCGAGCGTGGAGCACGGCGATCGCAGCGTCAAGCCCTCGTCCCGACGTGCAGTGGAATCTCGCGCAACAAGCGGACAAATGGGACCAAATGCGCAAATTCCACCGAGGCCAACTCCCAGTCTGCACCATTCCACGGATCGATGACGTCAACATGGCCCGAGTAGTAGCCTGTGCTTTTTCCACGCCAGCTGCTCTTCCGGAAGCCTGGAAAACACATGACATCGGAGCGCAGAGCGACGACTTCCTCAGATGGGCACGACAAAAGCAAAACCAGGAAAGCGTTCGAACGATAGCATCCGCCTTCAGTGATCGCATCTGGGACGCCGCAAAGCTACTGTTCAGCCAGGAGTTCTCTCAGGGCGAGAACAGAGGATACAAAGACGTCGCCTCGGCGACGCCGCGTTGCTGAGGGCACTGCTCAATGGACGGACGCGCGTGAAGCTCACACGACCGCGTCACCAGCTACGGTTGACATCGATCAGCCACCGTCGCTCCACCGTCTCCAAGCCCAGTTTTCGCCAGTCGCTGATCCAGTACAGGTAGAAACAACTTCTTTTCCTCTATCCACCTCCAACCTTTTCTCTAGCTCTACATCTCCCAGCTTACCTGTTTCCCGAACCCCAGCATCCAGCTCATCTTCTCCCGCTCCATCAGCTCGACATTCCAACTTCCCATTTACGCGTTTACCAACACACCCCAGAACAAAACCACAAAAACACATCGCCAGCGCTACAAAAATCGCGGCACGCGACCAGATCGCGCCGACATCGACAATACGCCGAACCACAACCGCGAGACACATCCAGAGACACATCCAGACAGCACTCAACTTCCACACAATCAGCAGACGTGAGAGAGACGCGGCGATTAAGGCAGACTCCGAGCGGCTACGCGTCGCGACAACTCGAGAACCAGAACGGCATCCAGTTATGAACAGAGACGGCACAGCATCACCCATCCGACGACCAGCACGAGACACGCAAACAGCACTTCAATTCCAGACGCAAAATCTGCAGGGCTTTTCGAAGACCGGTTCCTCCAGAGCTGAATGGTTCAACAGTTTTCGCGCCATGCACGACGGTGCACGGGTGGATGCAGTTTTCGTGCAAGAAACCAGAGCCCACGGTCACTGGCCAACAACTTTGGCAGCGCAGTACGAGAACTCGTGGGACTTCTGCACAGGGGCTCTGGACGCGCCTCTATCGTATTGGTCGGAGTCCTCGGCTGCTGTTGGTGGTGTGGCGATTTTGCTCAACCCGCACTCCTCCCTCCAGGACGTCGAGCCGCTGTGGCCTGACCTATGGTCGCCACACTTCATCGCCCTCCGTGCCTCCCATGAGAACCAGCCCGTCAACTTGTTGTGTATCTACGGACCAACAGCATCCAGAGCGCGAGAGACTCTTTTTGACTCGCTTGCACGAATGACACCGCCGTCCGGTGTCATTGTACTTGGAGGTGACTTCAACTGCACACAAGACGCTGACTTGGACCGCAGCCGAACGACCACCAAGAACTACAGCTCGCACGCGCTCTCAAAGTGGCTCCATGCCTGGGATCTTTTGGACAGCACAGTACCAGACGCGCTCGAGGCGACGACCGCGCGATCGATTGCTGATTTCCACTCCGATTTCCACACGTATTTTTACGGATATGGAGCCGCGAAAACAGCTACGTGCCGTCTGGACCGCTTCTACTTGGACAGAGCGAGCGTGGCACGCATCATAGGAGTTGACACAATGGAACCAGCACTCCATGTGGATCACCAGGCCGTGTACCTCCGACTCAGTCACAACGTGCCCCGCCGCACCAAGCGAACCAAACGGCAAGTCCTTCGGTATCCTCTGCCCAGATGCGCGACACGCACGGTTGCTCAGCTAAGCCAGACGCTGCTCCAGAGCCAGGCACTACCTCTCGCGACCATGTCACCAGAAGCGTCGGCGGCACGATGGGACAAGTGGAAGATCACACTGCGGCGTGCGTGTCTCCAAGGTCGCAGCAAGTGCCTCAAGCGGGCAACTGCCGACTACAGACGACAAGTCTTCCGTCTTCGACGTTCGTTGAAACGAGCAACCCGTGCTTCTTCCCAGTCGCTATCACCAGTCTCTGACCTCACGGACGCCATGGAACGACTCTCTCTCGACGCCCATGGACGCGTCCTACTCCTGCGCCGATCTCTCATTGCCATCCGCATACGCCACCTCGCCAGACGCAGCCGGGCCAAGTACGCGCAGTATGCCGGTAGAGGACCATCTTCCACACGGGCTTTCTACAAGCGTATCTCTGTGAAATTCGCTGCGAGACGCGCTGTCTCTCTACCGGACACTGTGCCAGCGACGGTATCGCTCGCGAAAGGTTGGCGCGAGACTGGCAACCAATTACACAGAGACCACCTCAAGATCCAGCGACACAGGACGCCTTCTTTCGCAGACTTCCAGCACGGCAACGCGTCGACATGCCAGACCTTGACGCTCCGTTCACCGAGGACGAAGTACACGAGGCGATCAAGGCGTGCCCGCGCAGTAAAGCCTGTGGCCCAGACGGCATACCGAACGACTGGTACAGAGACCAGATCGACGCGCTCCCGGCGATCCTGGCGCCACTCTTCACGGCTTGGCACGGTGGACATGTTCTGCCCGCCAGCTTCAAGCAAGCAACAGTGTACTGCATCCCGAAGAACGCCAAGCCGCAAACCGGCCTCGACTTCCGTCCGATCGCTTTGCTGAACACGGACTACAAACTGTACGCGCGCATCCTTCTCAACCGTGTCCGCAAGTACCTGCCACAACTCGTCGCGGACACGCAATTTGGATTCGTTCCTGGCCGACAAGTGCATGACGCGATTGACGTGTGGACGGCGGCGCGCAAAGTCATGCTGGAATCGGCAGCGCCGTCATCGGCCTTCGCGCTCATGCTCGACTTCGCGAAAGCGTATGACACCCTCGATCGGCGCTACCTGCTGGAAGCCCTTCGCAGGCACGGTTTCTCGCACAGCTTTGTCCAAGCCGTGGGAGCCATGCATCTGGCAACGACGGCTTCCTACCTGGCCGACGGGTCCGAGTCAGCGGAACATGCGGTACTGACGGGCATCCGCCAGGGCTGTCCACTGGCGCCTGTCCTCTTTATTCTCGCGCTTGATCCGCTGTACGATCTCGTCAACCATGAGCAGCGCATCCACGGGGTGCCACTGACAACCGAGACATCAGTCAAGATTGCGGGTTTTGCTGACGACACGGCGATCTATGTCGCGACGGTAGAAGAAGAAGGTCACTGTCTCCAACTGCTCCAGGCTTTTGGCGACGCGTCTGGCTTACGCGTCAACATCTCCAAGAGCTCGGCGCTGTACTTACGACACGATGTGGACGTTGCAGCCACACACACCGTTCCAGTACTCGATGAGACACAGCTTTTCCGGTATCTCGGCGCGCAAATCGCCACCTAGCCATGCCGAGCTGCAATCTGGGAGCGTACACTCCAGCAATTGCGTGGCCGCCTCGCACTGGCCCAGATAAAGACGCTCAACCTCGAGCAACGCGTCCAAATCTGCCGCGCCGTGATCCTGCCTAAACTCCTGTTCATCGGTCGCCACTCGTGGCCATCACGCTGCACCATCGACAAGCTTCAAAAGCTCATCCACAACTACGCGTGGTTCGGCCAGCTCACAGTTGACCGTCAACAGAGAAGGGCGTGGCTCAACAGCGACACCGCATCACTAGAGACAAGAGAAGGCGGCCTCGCTCTGCCCAACTTGCTGCATCATTTCGAAAAACTGAGCGCAAAGACTGTTGCACGATGGGCAAGTGCATCTTCTCCGATCACTACGGCTGTGGGCGCGATCATGCTGTGGAAACCTCACAGAGGTCGACGCCCCAAGGACCCGCTGCCCGTCTCGCGCACGCCACACCCGAGCATCCAGTACCGTGACACACAGGCGGCTACCGGCATCAGCGTTGTGCGGCACGCGCTGGTGCAGGAACGGACGGGTACGGAGCGTCAACTACTGGAACAAGCGTGGCAGATCCCCACAGGAGATGACGGTCCACCGGTGTGGGACGGCGAGTGGCTTTATCTGCCAATGCATGGCCGTCACACAGTGCTGTCCGCTCTATGCGACTACCAAGCTGCCACATTCGGTGCTTTCCAAGTGCACGCACTGCTCCGAGCCAGTATCGACACCGGTGCGATTCTCCTTGACGCCACAGGTCTGCCTCTCACTCACGGCGCTTTCAGCGGAGCTGTACCGGCACACATGGCCATCGGAGACTTTCTTCAACTTGAACGCGTTGGAGCGTGGACCCTGCGCTGCCGACATCGGCTTTTCCCGTACAAGCATCGCTCCCGCAGGACAGAAGGCTTCATGCGTTTCTGCAAAGCGCTGGTCATCAACTACCCGGCGCTGATTCTGCCTCAGTCGCCACGTGCGTATCTCCACCCGCTACCGCCGACGCTGGCGCGCTGGGCGCTCCAGTTCTCAGAGCATGGCGTAGGTCTCGTGTGGGAGCCGAGCAGCACCTCCAGCGAGAATTTGGGCACGGTCCAGTCGATGGCAGAAGCAGTTCGAGTGGCACACGAACGAGACCCTACCCTCCGCGGCTTCGCGCCTCACCCTTGGCTCGAGGCAACGACGACACTCTGGGCAGATCCACATCGGCCACGTGCGCCACGCCTGTACGCAACACTAATTTCGACAACGGCACGCACACGCGGACTTCGCATCATCGAGGCAAAGCGCCAGCAAGCGACCCGTGACTCGCCGACCCTGGCAACCTCGCTTCAGCATCTCCGCTGGACAGCGATCTCTCGACTGCACCACGGCACCAGCTCGCAGCGGCTTCTTCTCTTTCGCCTCAAGCACCTTCGAGTCGGTGGCTGGGATCGAGCACACGAGCAACGCGGCTGCCCACACTGCCCAGAGCACAGAGCGAGCGCGTCGTCATCGTTCCACACGATTTGGCACTGCCGACAAGCACAACTGTTATGGGGGGTGATTCGTGACTACTGGAGCAACCTCGGCGTGTGGACAACAACGTCAGAGAACGCTGACTTCCAGCACGCGTGCATGAGCTTGCAGCTCACACGGTTCCCAGAGAAACTCTGGGCATCTCCCGAGCCTGCGTGCTCCCCCTACCCACCTGCCGGCGACCGTGATCAAGATTCACGAGACGATGCAGGAACTCTGGCAGAGGCACTGCCTTCTCGCCTTCCAGCTCCTATGGCGATGGCGCTGCGGCATGCATGACCCGCACAACAAGTGGTCAGCGCCGCAAGTGCACGCTCTATGGCAAGCGGGCCAGCACGACTGCGTCCGCACCATGATGGACAAGGTACGGCTACAAGAAGACCGCGACTCAACGACGCCCTCGCTCCTCGCAGACATCAGCGCATGGGCGGCACCATCCCCACCACCACGCTCACCAACCGACGGACCACGGCGCTACATCCTCTTCTTTGATGGCGGCTCGCGTGGCAACCCGGGCCCAGGCGGTGCAGGAGCGGTTGTGGTGGCCGCCAACTACGAAGGCACTGCAGCAGTGGTCGTGTGGGCAGCAGCGATGAGCTACAAGCAGCAGGACATGACAAACAACCGCGCCAAATACCTCGGTGCTGTCACAGGACTCCAGGCAGCACTCGCCCCCACTGGAGGTGGTAGGCGACAGTGCGCTCATTCTGCGCCAGCTCCGCAAGTACCAACCACCGAAGAACAGCCTCCTGCGCCGGCTGTACACCAAGGCACGAGTCGCCGCAGACAAGATAGGTGTCACGCGATGACACCACCACTATCGCGTGCACAACAAGATGGCGGATGCAGCGGCCAACGTCGCTATGGACTGCTGCAGCAGTATCCAGGCCTTTTCCCCACGCAACGACGCGAACTCCACACGCTCCACGAGCATCTCGCTGGTGATTTCCAGCAGTGGCAGCAATCGCTCTTCGGATCACACCCTGATCTATCCCTCGAAGGTTTAGAGTAGAAGTAGGAGAGATAGATGGCTATTCAGAGTCCACTTAATTGGCGCGACACAATAGACCTCACGTTCATCATCATCATCATGTTCACAGTCGCAGCGCTCACAAACGAACACGCGTTGGCGTCCTGTCGCTCTGGGTTCTTCACGTGTACAAATATCATCGACACGCGCGCACGTCCTT
>JAADWC010000206.1:0-14567 GCA_023336095.1 Pythium pectinolyticum | reverse complement strand
TTCAGATGCGTTCCGTCCAGACCCACCAGCTTCATCGCGTACTTGGAAGCTGAAATGCAAGCACCTGGAAAAAAAGAAGCTCGTAGGAAAGTGCCAGCCGATGTCTTCTCAAACGACGAAGCCGACCCGGGGTTTGCAGCCGCTGTCATCTCAAGGAAGGCCTCAAGCTTCTGGTAGCTGGTGCAGACATCCGATAGCTGGTACTCGATCATCTGCTTCTTCAGCCGCGATGCCGTCGTACGGGAGGTCTTGTGGCCCTTGCCCTTGAGGAACTCGACAATCGCTTTGCCCTTGACCAGCTGAATGCTTCTGACGTATGCAGGTATAAACTCATGAACCAGAAGGTTGAATAGCGTCTTCGTGCTTGTGTCGCGGTTACGTTGTCCGGCCGTCGCAAAAGGAAGCTGGCTTTCGGCTGTCGGTGCCTCGCCAAATCCTACGTGCTTCATGTGGTTGTGCATGACACACATCGCCATGATCTTCCACACGCCGTTCTTTCCGTAAGCGTTCACGTAAAACGGACAACGCTCCACCTGCTCGCCAGTGGTTAGGCTCTGCTGGCCGTACTGTTGCTTGCAGACGTACTTGGCGTTACCTTCTTTCGTCTGCTTGTTAGTGCTGTTTCCACCGACTCTGATGGCAAATCCACGTTTGACGGCGAATTCATGGACTCTTCGTTGGACTGCTTGTTGGGATGGGGAGGTTTCCGTAGAGAGGTTTGCCTTTTTGTCGTACGCAATCCCAAACGTATTGGCGTCACTTGGGTTCATCCCAACGTACAGTATACATCTCGACGCAGTAGTCCGACCACATGCAGCGTCTCCACGTCAACAGCGTCAATTGCGAAGGACTGCATTTGCTGCTTTTACCACTGCTTGGCGCTCTTGATTCTTGGCTGCACAGAGCAACACGTTGAAGTTTTATGATCATGCTTGCAGAAACGACCGACTATCTTGAAACGGACGTGGAAAATATCGGTATTACCTAACTACCGGTTTCTCTCATTTGTACCGGTTTTTAGTTCTTTTCATGGCTATTTTGAGTGCGCAACCCAATTTCAGTATGATTGGGTCTTCGTGACCCAATTAGTATTCGGAAACAAAACGGCATTAACCCAATCATCTTATTTAATTCCTCCCACGGACCATAATACCCACCAACACAAGCCACTCGGTGTGAGTCGCTTGTAGGTCCAATACATTTTGCGCACCATGGCGGACTGGTACGGTTATTGATTCTAATGCTTTTCACGATCGGCCTTCATCCATGTTGACCTACGAAGTTGCTGCCGGTGTATGGGGCATTTACCGACACAGCACAGTGTATTGGAACTGAGATTCCAGGGTAAAATTCAAGACGACCTGGTTAATCCATCATTCACCGGTGACATGAGCCTTGTTTTAGGCTGCCCTACATGTCTGATCCTCCGACATTTAACAACTTGAATTTTGTATGGTATTCAGTAAGTACGATATTGAGACATCTGCAGCACCATCTTCTCTGGCATTGCTCCGACATACCTCCGACATCCAAGAATGAAATGTGAAAATTGCTTCTGATTATGTCCAGTAACGTCACCGGATCCGACATGTAGGCTGGACTTTCTATTTTGGTACGAGAGAATCGAGATCAACAACGATACGGCGCGATGGTCTGCCCAATGAAAACATGGCGTGGACCCACAACTGCTGTGCAGCAGGAGCCACAGATTCACGACACAATCAATTTGCAATGGAGCGCCAGCCACCGCATGCCGGGGATCCGCGGCGGATCCAAGTGGGTCTCAGGACTGTTTTTCAGGGCAAAATGCGCAAGAGGTTCAAATAGTGCTGTCAGCTTTGCCTGCGCCGGGTCCCCGGCGGATTCAGGTCTCACTGACTACAGCAGTCCAGGCTGGTGTCAACCAGCATGTCGAAATAGTGCTATCGACAACGTCGACAGCCTCAGCGCCTGTGACGCCACGGCCAGCAACGCCCCCGCCAGCAACAACACCGCCAGCAACACCACCGCCAGCAACACCACCGCCAGCAACACTCCCACCAGCAACACCACCGCCAGCAACACCCCCACCAGCAACACCACCGCCAACGACACCACCGCAAGCGACACCACTGCCAGCGACACCACAACCGAGTCAGACCACGCCGAAGCCAGAGATCAGCTGGCAGGCGTACCATCACAGGTTCGCCAGTATTCGAGAAACGAACCCTTCCCGAACGCGTGGCAGTGATGCGTTTTGATTGCTCAGGACTTGACCTCACCGGTTGGTCAGGCCAGAAGTTGAGTGAAACTGAATTGCAGAGGCATTTTTGCGAATGGTTCCTCACAGCACGACCTGAGTCGAGAGAGGTATTGAAGATGCCGAGCAAGAGTGTCGTTGACCGACTGTGGAAGCACTTTGTCGACCACACTCCTGGTTGTATGGAAGTTGTGCGTGCCGAAAGCCGGTAGCGAGCAAATGAGATGCGCAAGAGAGAACTTCAATCAAAGAAAAAAAGTTGCAAAGTCAAAAATACATACTGTATATTGCGCGTGAAACCAATGGCACTTGTTGATTTCGTTAGTGTTCTCGTTGTTCATCTTGGTGCTCGACTCGTTGTTGCTGGTAATCTATTCTCATTTCTCACCAGATTTTGAGAGTGAAATGGACCTGAAAAATATGGCCCAAACCCCAAAGAAGATGAATGGCCACAAGGCCATTTTGGTTCGCTCGTAGACTGTAACATGCATACAACGTTCATTGTGCACGAATTTTATTTCCAGTTCTTCATTGTTGTCTGCACACGGCTCCCTGCCAGACCCCCATAAAGGCACAATTCGTATTTTGACCCAGTTGATAGTCGTACTGAAAGGGCAGGCCGCGTGACGCCCTAACTCCGTTACCTATCGATTGGCACGATGCGACTCCGAAAGGATAAGCTCGTGATTCAGACACAGGCAGCGTACCGTCATGGTGCTTTTTGCGGGTTATTCTCCATCAACAACGCAATGCAAAAAGTTCGACTTTAATGCCGTCAAGGTAAGTTTCAACGGTATTATACGGAAATAATTTTTTCTAAAAAGACCTGCAGGAGATGCGCTTCTTTGTGAATCGGCTCAAGAAATTCCATCCTGGCGAGAACCATGGAAGTTTGACCCGTGGCCACTATAGCGTGATGTGAATGCAGCAAGCGCTGCAGACAAAAGGCTGCAGCATGATTATCCTGAACAAGATGGGCTTCATGGCCAAAAAAAGAAGTTTAGGCACGAGCCAAGTTCCGTCACGTGATCATCATCGGGCGTCCTGAGAAGCAGAAGAAAGGCGTATCTGACTGTATCGCTCGCGCTCAATTCGGGAAGAAAATAATGCTGGTCTGTCCAGATGAGGGTGAGCGGAAGGAGTGCACGCCCGAGAACCTCCGCGCATTTTAACCTGTGGTGGAAGGAGCATACGCTATTGTGCGCACGAAAGAACCCAAGACCAAGAAGAGGACCAACCAAGTTACAGACGATTGCGTGTTTTAGTGCTACCTTAAACACACGTACATTGTTCCCCTTTTTTCTCCCGAAAACGTCCCACAACGTACACTTATACAGAATTTCATGAATGTCTTCCAAGTTGAAGTGGATTTCCCAGTGGATTTGAACTGATAATAAACCAATCACAAAACGAGTAAAACTTTATACAGTGCCTGATTTTCGACGAATCAAAAAGCGTTTCTGAAATTGAGGTGTCCAAATGAATACAGCGAGCTTGAGTCGTAAGCACAGTACTTCAGCAAGATCGCAATCATTTAGAACATTTTTCCAACATCTCGGTATGACTCCAAGATGGCACGAGAGTTCGAGCGCCGACACAGGTTAGCTGCTCAAAGTGCTCAACCGCCGGCCACCTACTGCACAGATAGCCAACAATAGTGGTGAGACGCCTGTAGCGAACCAGATCACACGTCGCCTGGGTGAGAGCGCGGCCCAGCGGCAAAGGGAGTACAACTGGCACCTCCGCTTAACTAATGCCCAGCTGCCTGTTGCTGTCGACGAGGAATGTCAACCGAGTCATCGAACCGAATCTGGCGACTCAGCCAACGATTTTACACCCGTAGGAGACGACGTAAGGCACGATGTACAAGGTCGTCTCCGTGATGCACTTAAGGCTACCGGCCTTGACGAGGTCGTGTGCGCCGTTTGCGATCGCTTCGTTCTTCGCGGAAGCTGCTTGCGTGTGCAAGATACCGACAGCACCATGCTTGCGGCTATGCGTCAAGCACTACTATCCCAAACGAAGAGCTCCCAGCTGCACTCGTCGCGCAATATAACTGTGAAGATATTGATCCTCGATTTGGGGGAATACTGCTTTCACGCAAGGGTATAGCGACTACGACGGATCGAGTTGTGGTAAACGTGTGCGTTGATTGCCGAGGAAGCCTGGCAAAAACTTCTGAACGGCCACCCAAGTACGCCATCGCGAACGGGGTTTTATCGGCGTGCTTGCTGAGATGTTGTGTGAAGCCACGTGGATCGAAAAGATCATGACCCAACTCGTGACCGTCGTTGCTCAACCCAGAGTGATGAGGGGTGGAAGACACCGTGCCATTCGTTCTCACTGCATGGTTTTTGACGCCACGCCCGGTCCTCCGGCAACGCTACTACCTCGACCAATCGACCGTGACAGCCCCTATCGAGTTGTTTTGGCGGGTCCTATGACCGATCGTACCTCCCAGTGTCATCATGGCCTCTCGACAACCCTCCTGCTATATCTTTACGGAGCTCTCCACCGGCCAGTTCAAGCGCGATACTGTGACTGTGTTCACCGGGAAGGCCTCCGCAGTGGCTTCAGCAAATTGTATGATCACTTTGTTCCAAGCACCTCTCGAGCTTACTTGACTAGGCTGAGTTCGAGCGCCGGTTGTTCACGAGGATCGACGCCTTTGGTTTCGACAACAAACTTGTACGACTGGAAGCGTTGGGTGGTGGAGCGCAACGCCCCGCTCAGCGATCTCGAGTGAAAACTCACTCGCCAGCCCTACCACGCGAGAGGCGCTGAAGCGCTGCATGCGGCTCGTCGCTGAACGTGTTGACCAAGCTATCAGCCACGATTTGGGCGTCGTTTTCGGACTGATGTTTGATAGATGGACGGCTGGCCTTGTCCATTATGTCGCTGCGTTCGCTGTGCACCATGTTGGTGATGAGCGCCACCAGCGCCCCTCGCCGTATCTCCCAGGGAAGATGATCTGACGGCAGATGCTCACATCCAGTATATCGAGACTATTCTCGATATTTCCAAGAAGCGCCTCTCTAGGATCAGATTTCGCGTGGCCAACAACTGCTCGGCCAATCAAAGCATCACCACAAAGCGAGGCGCGCATCTCATTGGCTGCGCGAGCTACTGATGTATATTTGGTGTCATCAAGGTTTTAACAAGAGTTCTCAACCTCAACTAACCGCATTTTTTTGGTGGACGGAAGCGAAATCCGCTTCGCCTCGCGTTTTTTTCTGCTGAAAATCGCTACCGTGTTAGATCAAAACCCAGAAAAATGTCTGCTCGCAAAATGTGAGAAGGGAGATAAGCCCCCTGGAAAAAACTTCAGTTCATCCCGCCTATTTGCGTGGGTTAGGGCGACAAATGCATTGCTTAAGACTTGAATTCTGTAGTGAAACTATGGTAAAGTAATACTTTTCATATAGATGAAGTTGAACGATGTCGGGATTTCAAAAAGAAGTGGACCAACCGAATTTTCCCCACCCATTTGCAGGGAGAACGAATCACAGAAAACGGAAACAAAGACTGAACAGAGAGTTTGTGGGAGAATCCATTATTGAAGCCGTGTAGAAAAATTAAAGTTTGCTAAGGAACCATCAACGATTGAATTCTTCGAATGAAATTTCCGAGCCAAACCAGTGCTGATGGCTACTGTTTTACTTGTTTCATTATGGGCTGTCGACGTGGTGGAGAACGCTTGCTAAGTTAGCATGATTCAAATTCTGATGATCCACTACGCCAACAGAATCTGTCTGCTAAGCTCGCCAACCAAACGCTACTACACCCACTCAAGGCCAATGCAACCCCGTGGCATGATCGACTGCTGCATCGTCATCCGTGACGCAATCACGAGCGTCCCAGCCATTAGAGGACCCAGGTCCCGTGTGGACTTTGCTTTGCACATGCGCATCACTGCGCTCCACGCCAAACCCCAGGAGCTGGATTCGGTCTGCAAGAAGCTGCAATACAAACATCGCACACTTGCCGATCGTCTCCTCGTTGACGCCTGAATTGAGAAGCACCCGCTTATGAAAGAGTATCTGAGTGCACGCGTCTGGATTGAACACACAGTTACGTTTGATAATGTAACCCTAAGGCAGCGAACGGGTTGCGGCTTACGATGGCCGAACTCAAGTTACTGGATACGTTCAAGTTCGTGACCACCACTGCCGCAGGCGTGAAAGAAGACGACGATTTCGCCACTGCGATTCTCCGCCGTGCGAATAAGCCGGTCTGGCCGTGGCCTCTCGTCGTACCACCCACACCTCAAGACAATCCCGCCGACGAATAACCACTGCGAGAGACTCTTCTCGCAGTGCAAGTATGTTCTAACGCCGCATCGCTCAAGCCTGATGCTGCTAACTTTGAGATGATTATGTTTCTCAGATAATCGAGAGCTGTGGACGGCATCGACGCTCGTTGGATGAGCGGCCACTGTGGCCAAGGAGTGAGTTGGAACAATAACTGCCGCTGTTGCACTATTAAATATTATAATTTGGCGCAGGTGCTGACGTATCTAATGATTTTCTCTCTATAGAATCGATCCAACTTGGAGAAACAGAGGCAGCATATAGCATGAGCTGATCATCAGCGTCATAGCCAGCGTATACACCATGGGGACTGTAGACTGCACGCACCGATTCACGTCCAGCCCCATCGTGATGCATCTACTATGGTAAGATGAGAACGTTTTTACAGCCTAAAGCCATTGCATGATCCCTGGCAAAATCTTTTGTTTCGATGTCCAGAATACAACAGACCAACACGTGCTTTCGACTCGTGTACAAATCATATACGCTGAATACCCGCGAGTGAGGAGATTGTGTTGTGCTGAGCTGGAAAATTGCACGTAGACCAAGGTGACAGACATATTTACAATACAGATCCTTAGTTGTTCAACTGGCACCTAAGGAACGTTAACGTTAAATCTACTGACGCCGAGCCTGGGGTTCCTCTCTTTGCCTGTTTCTATAATTGCGCATCAGAATCGGGCGATTCGGTCAACAATCTCACAGGCGGGGCCCCAATTCACGAGCCATTGGAGAACACCATGAAAATCGACCGCCTCGTATACTGCATCCCACTCAACTTTGGCTTCAACATCACCAGCGAGATCGATGGCTTCGTGATGTTGGTCGGGGGTGGATCACGTTCACGTTCTCGTGGCCGGTTGAAAAATGGAGGTTGGATTTGGGGCTGGGGTACGAGCCGCGGTGGTTGCTGTCGTGCGTTTTCGCTACGGGCTGTCCACCGCGGTAGTTCACGTTTCGTCCCCGAATGGCGCGCTGAATTGCTTCTATGTCAAACCCAGACCACCTCAGAAGGCACCACATTTTCCACGGTGATGTCGCGAGAAAGGTGACAACGTGCGCTTCGATTAGAACTGAGCCCTATGCCACCCACAGGCGACGAGAGGCGTGGGGCGTGATGTCTGCTTGTCGGTTCCAGCCTTGCTTGCCATACTGCATTGTCAGCCTATATCTTCAGACAGGATGCTTGATCGCAACGGTGCGATTATGAGAACGATGGTCTGATCTGAAAAATGTAAGATGGGAGTAAATACAAACCGACGAGGTGTAGAACATAATGGAATTGGTACGTACCTAGTCGTTAGAGATGCATTGAACTTCCAGCGCTCGCGCAGCTCGGGGTGACCGAACCATGTTAGGGCGTGTGTGTTGTGGATTCTGGGATCGACACCTCCTTAGTTGCAGCATGGCAGTCCCGCCTGGTGCAACGGAAACTGGAAGTCGAGGGGGGGTTCGAAGGTCTGCTGAGACTGGTCTTGAAACCCGTCGAGCACCATTGTAAACTCGAAGGTCTGCGGAGACTAGTCTGGAACTCCGTCGAGCACCATAGAGAGGAAATCTTCTGTATTTTGACGCGGAGACATACACTGGGTAACGTCTCGTCTTGTCAGTGAAGCCACAGGAGATGACGAGATAGCCCAGATCGCTAAGCTTGAAAGCAGCATCCATGTGGAATATTGTGGATCAATCTTCAGTTGCAAATGCAGCACTTTCCTGGACCAGATTGCGACACGAGACGCCCAAACTAAGTGGATCTTTGTCGACACATTTGCCCACGCATGCGTAGCCTTCGTCGTCACGGCTTTGGGCCGAACCCAAACCCAGTGTTGGCTCCTAAGTCGACGATTTAGCTGCATGCCTTCACGTAAGCACGGATAGCGAACAGCGCGTTTTGGTTCCTCGCAGCTTGCGAAGGTGCTTCACACACTTGGAGACTTGAACATGCGTAGGCACTCCCGAAACGGCGCCTGCGACTTCGTCTGTGGGCGACGTACTTACTTAATATAACCCACGTCAAGCTCTGAATTTGATGTAACCACATCAAGTCCATCATGACCCAAGAATTCCACGCTCGAGCAATCATGGCGACGAGCGTGGTGTGGAAGGAGATGTTCGTCGTTTTCTCCGAGAGTGAATTCGAACTTGCTCGTTCCCAGAAGTTTTGCTGCTCTGCAACATGGAAGACGCGTTCAGTGAATGCATGCAAGGCGTGTGAGATAAGTCACGTACGTTTGGAGAGGCGGTACAAATGTACCAGCCTGCAGTGCCCCGACGACCAAATGAGCTCTAGCTCGCCAAAATGCAATTTTGAGTGGCGGCTGCTCCTCTGGCAGGATGCCGGTGTGTGGGATGTATCGTTTGTGGGCGTCCACATCCGCGGCGAAATCGCGTGCAGCACGTTTTCCTCAGCCCAAGACAACTGAGGACATGAAAGCGAGAAGTGCGGAATCCGGTCAAAGCAAATCGCGAGAAGTGCGGAATCCGGTCGAAGCAAATAGGGAGCCTCCTCCTGCGAACCCAACATCTGAAGGAGTCTTTGTTTTTTTTTGGGGGGGGGTTATTGTGTTTTTCAACCATTTTATGGTGTTTTCCTTTGTCTTGCCGTTTTTTGGTGTTTTTTTACTGGTTTGTTGTGTTGCTGCCCTAATTGTTGTGGTGTTCTCCGACTTTCGTTGCGCTTATCCCCTCCTCTGTGTGAGATGTCACGGATCAATACAGTCATCTAATCAACTAAAACAACGATGACGTCGTACTTCTGAGACACTCCCACGTGTCGTTTCACAACTGGTCGGTCATTAGTCATGGGCGAAACCAAACCGAGTCGAAAAATCGAACCGACTAAAACCGGTAAATCAGTTCTCAAGTCCAGTTGACTTTGAGTCGAGTTCAGTCGACTTGAGTCGACTCGACTCGACTTGATTTCAGACAAGTACAATAAACGTAAAAAGTGTAGGACCGAAAATTGAAGGCTGTTTCCAGAAGATAGAATGCGCAAAGCAGCGCAGATCGACGCAACACGCCGCGAACGAGAAACGTGGGAAACATTGTTTATGGTACGAATCGATGCTCTGCGTGAGCGAAAAGAGCGCCAGCGATGGGAGTTGAAGCGCGACCCCCGTTACTTGGCGCGCCTTTTGCAAGAAGGAGAAGATCAGCTCCAACGGACAGAATATAATATCAGCGAGCTACGGGAAGGCTACGATCAGCTCAGAAAGAAGCTTACTCTCGAGCAAGCTCTTACGCGTTGTGAGACACTGTACAAGTAACACACTATGTAGCATTGCTGTCAATATCATGTTTGCGCGACTACTCTTTTGTTTTGAGGTGTCACCGACAATGACTTACCATATCCGCTGATCACTGTCAGTGACAGTCTGTCATCAAGTGCTTATGGAGAAACGATACTCAGACAAGAAGTACTACCCGACAAATGACTACATGTATTAGACTAAGAAAGAAACATCTGAAACGACTCCAACTCACACACAGCTTGCACCGTCTTGTCTTCCAGGCGGGCCCGACGCTCGCGCACGACACAACCCGCCTTTGAAAATGTCTGCTCACTAGGAACTGAAGTCGCTGTGAGTGCCATAAAATAGCTCGCCATCAAAGCAATCCGTGGATACATTGACGCATTGACGCGAAACCACTCCAACACTTTGCAGCATCCATGATTGAGAGGAAGTGCCGGTGAGGAGAACCACCGCTCCATCTCGATCACGAACGGCTCCTCAGTCATGGCGATATCGCCGTCGTCGAGCTCACGTTGCATAATGTCCATAATGGAAGACCATTCGTTTTCGCCATTGACTGCTGGATGAACTTGAGCACGTGATCGCTGGCTGAACTGCTCCATGTAAATACTCTCGTACTGTTCACGGTATTCTTCTGCCATGAGCTGCCTGATCTCACTGGGATCAAGTCCCAGCGTACGCAGTCGCCGCTTGAATCGTGGTTTAAGCGCCACTGCAATTCGCGCCTCTCTCGTCACGGTCAGGTGGTCGTACGATAGAAGCTTCGACTCCACCGCCGTCATGAATCGAATGGTGGGGGCATCTATCGTTGAGTATTGATGTGTTTGCACAGCATGCGAAACACAAGAGCCACCATGCTGTGCGTCGGATAAAACGATGCTGACATTATCTTTGTGGCATCCTGGAATGGCGTCAGAAAGTCGTAGAATGTTTTTGCCGATGCCCACACGGTCTCATCGCCACAAACGCTGATCATGTTGTCTTTAGGACCGATAGAGATATCCGTGTACCCCACGTGCTGTGTCTTGACACGATGCATCAGCTCTTGGACGCCAGCTTTCACGAGCAAAAGCCTTTCCAGCATGTTCCAGATGCTGTTCCAGATGCTGTTCCAGCGCGTATCAACATCGATTTTCATCTTGAGCGCCTTCACACCAACTGCCTTGCACGCTTGCTCGAACGCTTCCACCATCTTTGGTGAATCACGGATCTTCTTTGCCACTTGGCGCAGCTTGATGATCGCGGAGTCGACCTGCGGGCACTGTTTCATTCCCTCTCTCACTGCCAGTTGCGAAACGTGGGCGACGCAACGGAGTTGAATGACTGGTCTCGTGACTGTCACTGAACCAGTTTCTGAAACAGCGGAATAGACGATCTTGCAGCTTCAAGTTGATAGAGGAGACCATGGTGACGTTGTTGGTGGCATTATCGGTGGTGATGGCCCACAGCGCAGCCAGAACAAATGGGTCCATGTCGCACACAGAATCCAAAACCGCGTCAACTAGCCGAGCACCAGAGTGTGGATACTCGACACGGACACCGCGAATTCGGCTTGATGGTGATTCTTCACGTGCTTCCAGAAATTGCTTGTGTTTCTGGTTTTCCAGACTTGGGGTGTCTGGCATAGGCCACAACGCCACGTCACAATCTCCGATCTCCCAACTGGTGTATACACCACGTCGTGCTCGAAGTGACTAAACACGTCAGAGTACAATCGCGGCTTCTTCTGCGGTGGTGTTTGCAGTGCGTAGTCAATCACGGGAGCAGTTTCATCGGCCACCAGCCGAGCTTGTGTAACCGGCTCACTCATGTACTGCCCGTGGAGGAGAACGGACAACGGGGCTGGCCACAGGCGCAGTGTTTGCGCGGCCGTGGTCACTGCAGTTGGCACTGGCGCCCCTGGCAATAGAAGGGATTCCACGGATTGCGGAACGCGCGAGCGGTACACCGGTGGCATCATACCGAACTTCACTTTGAGAGCGAACGTATGATGTGGTCCACCTAGATTAGTATTAGAGGCCAGAAGAGTCGACTCAGTTTCAACTTCTGAGTCGAGTCGATTCGGATAGAAACTGAAACTGAACCGGTTCAAATATCTAAACCGGTTTCCCATCTCTATCGGTCATTAAGGTTTTGCTCTCCGTTCTTGGTGGATCTCGCCCCTGACAAAGGGCTACGCCATTATCCAGAACAGCGTCCCCCCAGGCACTGCAGCTGGGGTTCTCGCGCTCGGGGCACGTGATGATGGGTGGGTATTTTGCGTGAAACGACGGATGGGACTCGTCTGAGACATCAAATGCTGATCGGATTGAGATGGAGGTGGATAATAACCTCCTAAAGGAGACAACCATCGAGCCCGACGCGTACGTGAGCCCAGTACTCCAGCAGCAACTAACAAGTGTCCGCGAGTGTGCTACCGAAGCTCGCAGCGCTTGCTACCACTGCGAGTATATACCCAGTCGTACGAATAAGGAATCGAATGTGGTAAAACGCCCGGTATTCTTTGAGAATGCCGGGGATTTTGGTCCCAGATCTCGCAGCTGGCCGTAGGTTAGACCCCAATAGAATGCCCATGTCAGTTGGACCGGAAAAATCGCCGGCAAAACGTTAACTTGGCCCGCTACTGGTTAACCGAACTGGCTCGTGGGCCGGGTCTGTCAGCCGACACGCAAGCCAGGTTTGCACTCGGTTCAAATGGCGCGCGTGGCAGTCGCTCCACTGTATACCAACGGCTTCTCATCGTTGAGTCGGCGAAGTTGATCCTCAAGAGGACCTCCCGAGAGGTCTCGCTCCGGCCAAGTCATCCAAAGAGACGTGTGAACGGCCACGAACCAGATCACAGGCTCGAGGCATCAACAGCCTCGGGAATAGTAGCCTTTTCTTCTCTCCTCTTGCGCCGATTCCCTCTCAGCAAGACGTACTCTCGCAAATACAAGATGAGCTTCTGCTCACTGACCAAGTAGACGGCATTGAAGCGACGGGTCCTAGTGCACCACTCCTCGAATTCGTCGTGCTTCTTTATGTTCTGCGTGATGTATTAGCTGGTCGTGTTGCTGCATGCTCTGGGATGACACTTAATGTATTAGCTGGTCGTGTTGCTGCATGCTCTGAGATGACACAGTTGACCGACGGCTGTAAGTCGGTTTGGTTGCGCGGTAGTGTTTATTGTACTGTGCCCAACAGTCACCAAGCTTCCGGGTCGTCTTTGCTCACTAAACGAGACGACAAGATCTTCATGAAGAATCGTCTCACAATGGAGTAGCCGTTTTCTCTGTAAAGACGACGCAATCTCGTTTTGCATCCGAAAACGGACTTTGCTCTCGATACTCGAGGGGTACGACAAAACACTCGTTGTCGAAATACATTCGTGATTGGAGGTGGATACACCCGTGGTTACATGGGTATCCGACAGGTGTGACACTAAATACCTTGTTTTTTTTTCCTGGGTCCATACAACAAATGAGACGGACTCCCGCGTGCGTCGAACTAGCCTAGATTAGTCTTCTGAATGGCACAATAACAGAAATAGACGTAGACGACACAAAATCAGTATATTCGAATATTCGAACGGATTGGGTCTTTTATTGTTGACTTGATCGTTTCGCGAGCGATGCAAAAATTGAATCAGGTTGGTCGAGCAGCTCGGTGGGTGAGCCAAACTCGGCGACACGACCAGCATCCATAACAGCAATCTTGTTGCAATGCATGATCGTGTTGATGCGGTGTGCGATGATCAGCACGGTCTTGTTCTGGAACGTCTCCTTGATCGTGACCTGGATCAGATTGTCGGTTGCCGTATCCACATTCGCGGTGGCCTCATCCAGCACCACGATCTTACTGTCCTTGAGCAGTGCGCGGCCGATACACAGCAACTGGCGCTGGCCGACTGACAAGTTGTCACCGCGTTCCGAGACCACAAACTCCAGACCCTGGCCCCACTTGGTCACGGCATCCGACAGATGTACTTGCTTGAGCACACCCCAGATCGCATCGTCTGCGTACTCACCGAACGGGTCCAAGTTCTCACGCAGCGACCCACTGTACAGCACGGGATCCTGTGGAATGATCGCCAGCGAGCGACGCAGCTCCTTAAGCTTGAGCTTGGAGATGTCGAGACCGTCGATCATCACCGAGCCACTCTCAAACTCACAGATGCGGAACAGCGCGATCATCAGCGATGACTTGCCCGCACCCGTGCGGCCGCAGATGCCAACTTTCTCGCCGCCCTGGATCTCCATGTCCACACCCCGCAGCACGAGTGGCAACTCAGGACGGTACTTGAGGTGGAGGTTGTCAAACTTGATGCTTCCGTTCGATGGCCACGCCGCCGGGTTGATGGGCGTGCAGTCGCTGCCGTCGTTCTCGGTCGGGATCTGACGGAAGTGGAGCAGGCGTTCGACACTGGTCATGGCGTTGTCAGTCATATCCACAGCACGCACACACCACTGGACCATGGATGTGAGCATGAGCGAATACGTGATGGAGAGACCCGCGACAATCGGCGTGATGGATCCCTTGGACGCCACGATGTACAGCGACACCACAAAGATGATCAGCACGGAGAGCCAGTCGAGACGCACTGCGAGCCAACGGCCAGCCGCCCAGTAATTGAAGTAGAAGCTTGTGTTGTCGTCGACCACGCGTTTGTTGATCTTGACAAAGTCGTCCTGCATCTTGAACGCACGGATGGTGTGGAGACCGTTGAGCGTCTCACCAAACAGATTGAACACGGGCGTGCGTGTGATGCCTTCAAGCCGCTTGATC
>JAADWC010000205.1:0-14634 GCA_023336095.1 Pythium pectinolyticum | reverse complement strand
CACTGGAACATACACTACACACAACAACAAGTCTCGGCGCGCGTCAGGACTGCAGCACCGCAGGACCCTCCGCATGTCCGACTGATGGATGGACTGTTCGGACTATCACCCTGCGCCAAGTCCGATCTCGTCAAGTCCTGTCGAAGCCCTAACGTAACCTACCACATTTTGTCAATTTCCCGACTGAGCACGTCATGCCGTCGCGGCGCAAAGTTGCTGATCTACTCTACATTTTTTTCTTCTGTGACGACAGAAAGCACCGTGCCGAACAAATCCATTTCCCGTCAAGTCGGGTGCCAATTCCAAGCTTTCCCGTCGCGCACATCGCATCGACCATGAGTATGTGGTAGAGACGCAGGTCAACTGCTTCAGTGACGGCAACAAATAGGCGCGTCGTTGTGGAGAAGGTCGATGTCGAGCGATTGGAGCCAGATCTCTGGCTGGCCCAGCGATACTCTGCTCACATGCTACATCCACGAAATGATTCCCACCTACGATGAGTCAAGTATCTACGATTTCAACTGTCAGTTCTATCCGTTATGGTAACCCAAAATCAGCACGAGCAAATGCCTACGGAGCATGCATTAAAAAACACTCGGATTTCTCCGTGGGAATAAATATTGGTTTGTACTGATTTTCATGAATCAAGCTCTTCATTGGAGGTTGTCGGTGGTGGAGAATCCATGGGACTGTGTGTCGGGCTCTTCTCGTGCATTGTCCAAGGGATTCATTGGCAATGGGGTATTGCTCTGGAGCGGTCGCCAACACAGTGAATGCCTCCCTGATGGACGAGCAAAAAGAGAAGTGATCGTGCCGGCGCCCAGTCAACTCTCCAGTCAAGGGCTACACTATGGTGTGTTCTACAACCAACAACTAGGGAGTATTGCCGACTTCCCAGGTTGAAGCGCGTCAAAGAGGCCCTACTTCGTAGCGGTGTAATGGAGCTTCTGTACGAGATCCAGAATATCTGTACGGTCCAGGAGGTGGGTTCAACCCGGCCAAGTTTTGAGTCTAGTTTAGCAGGAGGAGAGGAATGAAGCATAGGGGTATTGGGCGAGATCACAGGAATTTTAGTGATCAGTATAAAACCTTGGCGCGCGACATAGAATTCATGTATTTTTTGGGTTGAATCGTTGGAAATCTCGGACGAAACATAGGAACATAAAAGATCACCCCTCTCCTTGGTGTATCCATCAGACGAGCCATCAAATGCTGGACATCACGTTCGTGTCTAGTGTTCAAAAACACTAAAAATGGAAGTTTCTGAGTTTTATGTGACTCCACACTAATTTTCACCGACTTCCACTGGTGCTTTAGAGAGCATTATTGGAACAGAACACTACCAGCAGACAATTATATCGCCCAGCACCATGCATCTGTGGACGTGGATTCGCCGCATGTACTCCGAGTTCGAGTTTGAAGACTACCGCGACGTCGTGATGTGCTGCTCGACAATTTTTCACAAGGAGGACAAGGCCGTGTGCGATGTGTGTGGAGGCGACCATGTCGGAGAAGAGCGCCTAATTCGTTTCACTAGCGAGACGTGCTGCTCGCAAAAGAAGTGTGGTGTGGTGTGGAAGGTTCGCCACTGTGTCGCTTTCGATGTTTGGCTTGTTTACGTCAACGAAGCTGCGCACGGGCGTGGCGCACTGCCGTGCTTTGGCAAGCACCCAACTCGTGTCACCGCAGCAATGAAAGCGTTTATCGCATCCCAGGATATCGGTCAAGTCCCCCCGCGCGTGATCAACACCAACCTCAGGACGCATCCGTATATCACGGAGCCGATTCGTGGATGGCCGAGTATCAGCCAGATCTACAACGCGCTGAAGCGCATCCGTGCTGACGAAGGTGACCGGAACTCACTGGAATCGATCCAAAAGTTTGTGGGAACTCGCATGTACTCGGTCGACTCTGAACTTTCTCCAAACAGGGCCATCGTGTTTGGTCCTCGCGTCGACTCAAACGGCCATCCAACCGTCGGATCTGGCTACGACAATGATCCCTTCATCCTCGGCGTGACATCGCCGCGTCTCGTCGACAGCATTGTGCGTTTCACTGGCTCTATGAAATTTTCCATCTTCCACGCGGATGCCACGTTCAAGTTGAGTGACATCGCGTATCCCGTCATCACATGTGGGTACACCGACAGAGCGCGATCGTACCAGCTTGCTGCACTGTTTGTGGTGAGTCAACGCACCAGACGAGATCACACTGACTGCTTCCGTGCAATGGCCGATCTTGTGTGGCGCCTACGTGGCACGGTGATACGAGCCGACGCGTTCATGGGAGATGCTGATCAAGCTCAACTTTCTGGCATCCAAGACGTCCCCGGTTTTGCTCAAGTGACACCGCTCATGTGCTTCTTTCATGTGCTTTTCAATGTCCGCAACCGGACAAAGCATTTCCACGAGATCCTCCGCCGAATTGTCATGAGAAGCGTGCTTGACATGCACTTCTGTACCACTCTAGAAGCTTTCAGGGAGACGCGCGACGTAGAGCTACGCCGCTGGCGGTCAACATCCGAGCTGGTGCAGTTCAGCGACTACTTTGAGCGGCAGTGGCTGTCAGAGCCATTTTGGAGGTGGCAGATTTTCCACACACCCGGCGGATATGCAGCAACCAACAACCCGTGTGAGGTCTATAACGCCAGCGTGAAAGGGTATACTCAACGAAGACGTTTCCACATGACCAGACTGCTCATGAAACTGTGTGAGCTGGTCGAGTCGCACACGCCAGCCCCTCCTGTTACTAACAAGTACGTGCCCAAGCCAACTCCTGATATAGTCGCGGCTGCCAAGTCTATGATTGCATCAGGGCGTACGACCATACTGAGCGTGCCAGGCCAGCCCTCCATTCGCATCAGAAACGTGAGTAATCGTGACGAAGACGAGGCGACGAGCTCCTTCGCTTCAGCGTTCGACAAGCAAGCGGATATTCCAAAGAAGGTCGCTGCGACACCCAACGAGGCGGCCAAGGGTGGATGCAAGCAAATCCAAGGCAGCTAAGATGTACCGCCGTGCCATCTCGTGGTCACTCTGGCGCTTCCACAACGTCGGAATGCCAGCAACAGGATGGCTTGTCAACTTTGACGATTCGACTTGCGAGTGCTTTGCGAAGTTTCACGTGTGCGCTCATCTTGTGATCGCACAGCACCGCGACGATTTGAGAGCAATTGGCAACAGGCGGAAACTTCTTGATCGATCTCGATCTCGCGGAGTCAGCTCAACTTTGCCTCATGGCACCAACGCACGCCAGCAACAAGAACCGCAACGCGCTGCACATCCACAAACACCCAGCAGTCGTACCAGCAACACCACTACCAAGAGCACCAGTACCACCTCCAGCACCAGCTCCAACATCTGCATCAACACCAGCTCCAGCGTCGGCAGAGCCACCAGCTTCAACATCAGCATCAACACCAGCTCCAGCACCACCAGCACCACCAGCACCACCAGCACCACTAGAACCAGCAGAACCAGCAGCATTACCAGTATCACCACCAAAACCAGCAGCAGCAGCACCACCACCACCTAAACCAGCAGCAGCAGCACCACCACCACCTGCATTATCACTCACAACAAGAGCAGCTCGAGCACCAGGGCCCGTATGAGCAACAAGAGCAGAGGGACCAGCAGCAACAGGTGCATATGGAGCATCACGCCCAGCACGAGCAACACGAGGAGCAGCGGCACCAGCAACACCCACATGAAGAGCAACTGTCTGTCCAACAGGAATCACATCATCTCTCTGTTCAAGGGCAGTCAGACCGGCAAAACCATCAACTCGACCAAATACCACCCCAACAACGCCAGTGGAACTGGTTGGAATTGTACCAACAAGACCAACAACGCGGAACGCAACAACTGCATTCGCACCCCCGGCCATACGTTGCTACGTTTCAGTCAGAAGTGCACTCTCGCAGAGGGCGCCCACCACTAGCATCCAGCGCTTTACAGTACTAGCCAATTCGACATGGTACGTCCAATCCACATGGTACTAGCGATTTTCTGTGATATGTTCGAGTTTTGAGAATCTGACGATGGATAGTGTTTGCGCAGGATATAAAGTGACCCAGCCCAAGAGGGAACCAGTCAATTCAGTTACGCCGTCATCCATTCATTTCCAACAATCCAGTTGGAATCGGCGGGGGCGTTTCGCTCAGTTGAGAACTTCGTCAGAGTTCAGATGCTACCCCGGTCGACATTTCACCAGCAGTGTCTGGATGCGATCGACCCACAGTCCGGTCGAACTATCAGTGGTCGTGCAACTCAGGCGTTGCGCTACGCCTTTATTCAACTTCGGCTGTCGGATGAAGACGTGATCAGGTGCTTGCCTGTCTTCTTTTCTCGTGTTCTGGTACGTTTTGTCTGTCTATTTAGAGATTGCTCTTGTCTAACGCAATGTTTTTCGTTAGGTGCAGCATGTATCTCGCGATACGATACTTCAGGTTTTTGGACCTCTGGCTATGGGCCCACAAGGCGCGCGAGCACTGGGACGGCCAGCGCAACGTCCACCCAGGGCGCAACCAGAGACCTAGAATCGTGACACCACCGTGTGGCGTTTGGTGGCTTCAACTTTCCGAGAAACTTTCGCGCTCGCGATGTGCGAGGACATCGTGGTCCAGTGCAGGTTCAGGCGCCACGTTTGGCGATTCAGGAGGCTGCCGCCGATGTTTTGCGTGATCCTGCCTCTGATTCCACGAATGGAAGCCGTCGTCCTGCGACTACAGACTTCGTCGATCTTACCGTGGGCGAGGGCGATGCTGTTCCCGTCGAGCGAGTGAACGATCAAGGTGACGGTGTGTACTACGACTATCACCGGATTCTAGGGCTTAGATACAACGAGAACGGCATTGAGGAGGCTCTGATTGAATGGGCGGCTTCGTGGGAGCCCGTCCAGAACGTTCGTCATGGTGATCTGCCTCAATTCCAGAACAGGCAGCGTCAAGAACGACTCCACCGCCGCAACATGTGAATAGCTTGAGGACTAAGCTGATTGTACACACCATAATGGAAAATCTGACGACCATTTTGATTTGTTATCTTACTATCGTATTCTCCTCCATGTAGCCTACCTAGAGTATATTTTTCAGCCTAAAACCATGCCAGTAGAAGTGTATCTTAACAGCCCTCTTTGACGCAAACCAAATGCGGGACGAGGCGCGACACTAACCCAAGCGACAAGACGATAGCGATGGCGGTATGATACGAGCCACACCGACGCCAACAACAGCAACACCATCACGGGCAAGCGCCACGACAACAGCGACGGCAGCACAGCGGGCACGGGCCACACCGACGCCAACAACAGCAACACCATCACGGGCAAGCGCCACGACAACAGCGACGGCAGCACAGCGGGCACGGGCCACACCGACGCCAACAACAGCAACACCATCACAAACAAGCGCCACGACAACAGCGACGGCAGCACAGCGGGCACGGGCCACACCGACGCCAACAACAGCAACACCATCACGGGCAAGCGCCACGACAGCACCAAAACCATGGTGACACCAAAACCAACGAACGGAACGGAGTGATGGTTAAAATTTGAATGGTGTGGACGCTCAAACTTGTTGTGTGACGTGACAGCATCACCCGTTAGGATTCGGTTTCTATGCCCTACATTGGAGAGAGGCGACCGACCGTCAGAAGGGACTGGGGCGCCTGTCTCTTTCCTATGAAATGAACCAACATCAGATTATGATGAGCACAGAAACTCCTATATTTCTCCCTTTTCCTCGTTTAGCAGCTCCTATACCACATGTTATATTGATCCAGATGGTACGAGGCCTAGCGGAATTCCGACCCCTCAATTTTCAACGGGTTGCACCGAAAACTATGGAACCGACGTGTGCATAACCTATCCATCTATAAATTCTGAGTTGAATGGTGGGACTGGATTTCTAAGACTCGATAATCTGGGAGAGGGACTGAGTGGTGTTGGGGATGCAAAGTTGGTTGCCTTTGCCGCCAAATCGAGGAATCTGTAGCGAACTTTGAGTCGTTCTATGTAACCAAACTATTTTATGTTTGGTATGTTGTATCATGCAACATGTTTGATGAAGTGAAGTGCAAAATCGCCGGTATTGGAGCTGTTGACCCTTTCGTTGCTTGCCCGTTTCGCTAAAATATCGGGGGCAGGGCTCCCCAATAAATTATGCACGCTCCATGAAAATTTTGGGATGTGCTTTAATAATTTATTCCCCCAGCATTCGCTTGCACCTTGCATAGTTTATTTCTGAAATCGACTGCCGGCATAATGTATTTACGCATCCTCATTTTTACGGTATCATCAGCAAATTTACGGTACCTGGAACTGGTGGCGTGGAGATAGCTCGAGCCTCGAATGGTGCACGAGTTCCCGTTGCTTGGGAAGCAAGCAGGCAACCAAAAGCTCTGCTCTGTGATCTTTCGTCCATTCTTTATCGTACCATGGACTCTCAGCAGGACCGGCAGAAATGGGCTCAATCCGCTCTTGGGTGAGTCAGAGAGCCCAGATGCGCTTTGGCTGGATCCAGTGGATTGTCGACGAGAATCCGCCCTTTGTATTCTGTGAAAAGGCAGCTACCCGCACGTACGAAACTAGGACCAACACTTGTATGCGACTTGTGACGAACGTGAATTTCATGAATCTAGAAACACTACCCTTGCGCCAGTGTCGGCGGCAACGCTGCGTGAGAATATTCTTCGTCTCAACGCTGTCGTTGAGGTCAAGCTGCCGAGGAGTTGCCCGACCAGTTTGCTGTCATCTTTGACGGATGGTCGCACAACTCCGAGCACTACTTAGGGGTGTTTGCGTCGTACGAGATAGACGGCGTCGTGCATACGCCGCTGCTCTCCTTTGCTCCCATCATCGAGGGGCCCGATGACGACCGCTCGGTGGAGTCACACCGCACTGGTCTCGCCGAAGCGCATCGACTCCTGTGTCGTCTTGGTGCAACGATGAGACCAGCAGCCGTGGGAATCTTGAAGTCAACAATCAAGTTGTTCAGCGCTTCAGCCTGGTGAAGATTGTGAAATGCTTTGAGAGCGGTGCCGCTTGAGCGAGCAGTGATGCTGTGTACCACTCATACCAGACGTCGATGGGGCGTACACTCGGTGATTGCTTGCGCTTTTTGGTCCCCGTCATCTGCGATCCCGCCTGTCAGCGCTTCCTCGGTTTCGATGTTCTCGTCTTCGTGCTTGCGCTTGCCATTCAGTCGCGCTTCCACCTCTCTCAAGCGGGCCGCTAGCGTCTTGGTAACACCGACCACCTCGTTGAGAACAGTGGATTGCGCTTTCAGCAACGCGATGTCTTGGGGCTCCATCGTCTGATCCACGGCCTTGCTTGTCCCACCCTGCCGCGCAAGGTAGATTGCCCAAGCGCATCGCCCAGCACCACCTCAACACGCTGAACTAGTGGTGAGCTCGGCTGGAGTGCCTTGAGTTCTGGAAACGCCTTGATGAGGTACGCACAGAGTACGTCAGTTACCGCGGTGCTGACGTTGAACTGACTCGTTTGTAGATCCGAGCAGCAAGCGAAGAGACTACTCTTCATCACCTCAAGTTTCTGTCGTGCCAGCGAGTCGAGCGCGCTCAAGCTGACAACAGGGACCGGCACCTTTGAGTCCCAGCCGCTGAGTGCTTTGGACACCGTCTGGTCTTCTTGTGTGGTGTTGAAGATGTACTGAAACGCCTTGTTCGTGACCGACATGCTCCAGCCGCCCCGGTCAGCGATCCACTGCAGCGTCCAGTACGGACACCCATTGGCAGCTTGAGCACCACCACGGCGGAACGAATGCGAGGTCAGTGTCGACACGACTCCGGCGGGTGTGGATATGCGACTGAGCAGACGATTCACGTAGCTGTGGATGCCAGGTGCCGCTGCCTTCCTTCCCTTCGACTGCGAGACAAACGCCTCTTCGCCCCGTTATACGCCAGGACACACGCTGGAGCTCGACATTCCAAATGGTTAACCGCTACTTCCAGTTGGTTGACCATTTCGATCGTGAGGATAACGCGTTAGCCGATCTACTGCCGTCCCCTGCAAGTACAAAGCGCCTCAAGGCCCTTCTGGAGGATCTGAAGCGTGTGGAGTCCGTTTCCAAAACGTTCAAGGCGATGAAGTCTCCTTGTGGGAGGTGCGTGCACTCTCTGACGCACTCATCGAAGCGTTTTCGCAGTACTTGGGTACGTATCTCCGGCAATCCTGTATTTATTTGGATACTCTAACAGTTTCTACCAGGTTCGGCGGCGCAGATCGTCCACGACCAGATCTTCGCGTCGGCTGTCGTCAAGATCGAGGGCGGCCGTCGCGAGCGGAGAAAGTGACTGTTCGTGGTTTCATCCCTGAACGCAAAACCCGACTTTGTTCTTGAAACAAGACGAAGGTATTTGTCTATTGCATTGTGAACGGTTAGCTTTCAAATTTACCGATAGTATTCACAACCGAGTGACTCGCAATTGGTCAAAAATGCCCACACCACGGTCAGGGCTCCCAAAATGCACAAAAATGAATGCAAAATCAGATTATCCATGCATTATGAAGTGAAATTTTAGTCTAGCATGAATAACGTCCATTCTCGCTGCTACTTCTTGCATTATGCACTATTCTTCCAGGCATTCGTGCACGGTATGAACACTCCAGTATGAAGCGTTCAGCTTGAGAAACAAAAGACACTCAATGGCGATTGGCTGCAAGGGCAGATGGGACGAGTTGTCATGAGGCCGGCAGGTGTGGCCATCAATGATAAAAAATGACACCAAAATGGTGCGCACACTATGTATGATCCATTTTCTCGCAAACTAGAGCATGTAGAGCACTCAAATTCTTGAGTACACCTTGACATATGAGCGACCACATGTGACACTCTTTTTGGCTTGATTAGAGAATTGCCGGCAATTTTCATGTTTGGTGTTGTCACCACGGAAACACTGCCGGTTACAGAGGTGTGTGTTAACCCTAGCTACACGGATGGGAAATCCTAAGCCATGCTTGGATGATATCCACTTGAGCGTTGATCGCCGGCGCTTGATCCGGCACATCATGCTCCAAGATGAAGCCGATGGCATACTTATCGCAGATCAGAAACCCAATCCTGTCGTGGACCAATCAACTATGCACGATGCTAAACTGCCTCATTGCATTATGCATTGTCTTCCAGGCACTCGACACTCGTCTACTAAGTTCATGTTCCAAGACGAACTGTTTCACTCAAGAGGAAGTATGGCCTCAAGTGCGATCGGCTACGACAAGTGGCGATACTTACCAATCGTAACTTGAGCAATATTGAGCAGTCTTTCACCTTGGTGTGTCGTCGGTGGGATGGCGTTCACAAGCAGCAGGTAGTCGTCGGCTTTGCCAGCGACACATCACTCGATCCGAAAGCCCTTAATCTGAGTCCACAGATGCGTGCTGGCGTCTTCTACCTTGAAGCTATTCACAGCTTGCTTTTAGGCGCAGGAAAGGACGCGTCCCGTCTGGATTTCGGCTACAGCAGACTCGATGTTGGCCACAATCTGAGCCGCTACGTTCAGCGGATAAGAACCACATCATATTTAGGCTTGCATATCATTTCAAATAGAAAGTTACCAACATACCGCTCGAAAGCAGGAACAAGGCAACGAGCGCAACAATCTTCTTCTCAACTGACTCGACATTCTTCAGATCTTGGAGCAGCGTGCACAGACGCTTGGTTGTTGGCGCTGTGGGAAAACGGTCAGCGATGGCGTCGTCGTCGCGGTGAAGAAACTCGAACAGCTGTACGTACAGATACACCATAAACGTGGAGCTCCACCAAGTGTCTTCACTCACAGCAGGACGGAGGGTTCGAAACCAAGAAATAAAAAGCTTGATCATAAACTAGGAATACTGCATCATCATAGCATAGAATTGGATGTAGAGAATATTGCCATCGTGCCTGACTTTGCCGCTTGGGTCAAAGTACGCAACGTGATCTTCAGCTCTGTAACTCGAGCTCGGGTTCGTGGGCGCTGGTGACCAACTTGGGTCCCACGTGGGAAAGGTCATCAAATGACTGGAAGGCGGCTCATTTAGATCAATAGAAAGCGGTAGTACCGTGGAACTACTACAGACGAGCGTAAAAAATGATGAATAACCAAGTATCGTGGATTTGGTAAAAAAAATAATCTTGTTCATGTGACAGGACGGAAAGCCTGACGAGATCGGGGTGATTGATCTGGTGTTGATACCTCAATAGAGATGCCAGAGGATTCTCTCACAAATGAAAAAGACCTAGCTCCTGTGGAGAACAACAACTCTACTCATTTTTTTCTCATCATCTTCTCAATTTTATTCTCACATCTTTCTGTACAGATCAAGTTTGAGGGGACACCTGCAAAGCAGTACTGGGCAGCGACATACGCCAGCCACCGACAATACTCGTAGGCAGGGAACAGCGCCCAAAAGCCCTCATGTAAATCGAGCGACACACTGTCCGTGTGTGTGGTCCTCGCTTGCTCGAAACGGAAACCCGTCAAAGAGCAGAGATCACACATATGATGGGGGGGGGGCAATAGCTCAACGAAAAAGAATCACACTCGCCAAGCTGGTGAGTTGCTGGTAGGAACTGAACACCACTGCCCCTACACTACCAAGATCGGTGATTTCTATTACCAAAACCCAATTACTGCAACAACGATTGTGAGCGCACCACGAGGTTCTATGCTGCCATAAAATATAAGTTATATTGCTATCAGACTTGTACTTTTGTTTGTCTAGAGCCTCGGCACGAGCTTGTGAATATTCACGAGCTCGGAAACACATGTGCGAACTGAGCGCAGACGTACACGTGAACAGGAACAGCATGGCTGGGGGTACGCGCATGCCACGAGCAACAAAAGCACGTACGCAGATGCAAGAACAACACTGGCGCCCACAAGAGCACGAAGTCGGAAGAAACGGGCGAGCACGTCACCGCATGCGGATGTGCGTACGAGATCTACATTAAGACTGACATTGAGAATCAGGAGTGACAACAGCTTGTAACCGCTCGCTATGCATGTAATCGATTTGAAATTGGATATTTTATCTTTCTGTCACCATGAGCGCGCTTGCCACCTTCTCAACCTTGTATTCTTCCATGGCATTCTGTCTGGCATCTCGTTGAGCGTTGAGACGCTAATGAATGAGCACAGGATGGACACGACGGGCTTCTTCCCGTGTCGCTATTCAGTCAACGACGACGAACGGAGGACCCTCTTGTAGACGCTCATCAAGCAATTGATACCATGTGTTCCTGGTGGACGACCGTGAGTTCGACGGCTTTTACACCGAGTGCGACAAGCAAACATTTTACAATATAATTGACAAAATGTGGTGGGGTTCAGTGTTTTTGTGGTAGTGCTTTTTCCCCTACCACATTTTGGCGAACACAAAATGGCGCCGACAAGCAAGCGCGCGCAACCAAAGCGCAAAGCGAAACCAGCCAAGCCGAAGGACGCACCACCACGCAAGAAGGTCCACAGATGTGCGAAGTGTCGCAAGTGGTGCGTCACGCGCCACCTCGCAAAGAAGCGCGCATGCGACAAAGAGAGTGTCGAAACGCGCCTTCTCGCGAGGAAGCGCAAGAAGGCGGCCTACAAATTCAGGTGGCGCCTTCTCCGCTTGAACAAGGAGCAGCAGGATGCGTTCCCTGACTTCGATAGCGTCATCAGCGCAGCGCTAGCAAGCCAGCTACCGGCCGTCATGAGCTCCTCTGACGAGGAGAGTTCAGATGAAGAGTAGGCACCTAAAGTACTGTAGTTCGTCTTTATACAGTTCCCTTTTCATTTGGCTTCCTTCAACAAATCGTGTATACCACATAAGTTCGAGTATGATGTGTGACACACTACCCAGACTTGTATATTATGTGTGACACTCTACACAAGCGTCTGTTCATGCATCAAAATCATCTTAGAGGGGGTTTGTACAAATGAATATTCAATTACACAGAAATGGGTTCCAACAACACCAGAAAGAGTCAAAACAACACCAAATCGGGTCACGAAACACCAAAGTGATCAAATCACACCAAAAGAGTGACGAGAGACCATCGGTGGTATACGTACTCCACATGCGGCGAAGAAGAATCCGAAGCTACTGGGAAAGTCGTTCGCCAGGAATAGGCAAGGAGAAGTGGAAGCTCGTTTTGCCAAACTACCAGAGCTCAAAACATTGACCAAGATTGTTGTCGTTGAGCTCCGCCAAATATGCTCAAGATAAAGGCCGACAGCACGATGGAACCGAAGACGCAGTACATGGCACGTGACCACATGCTCGGAATGACGCTAATCAGCATTCCACGGGAGCGGAAGCAGATCCTCGCATCCATCAACGTCGGCACGTGGGAGCTCTACAAAGCCACAGGGAGATTCTACGTTGTGGAGCAGAAGACCGCCCACGTCCACAGCGACGTGGACATTGACTACCCCATCACATGGTCGCTTATGTGACGACGTATCTTCACCTTTGTCGACTCGTCGCGAAGCCGGGCGTCAAGAAGCTATTCGTCGCACACGATGACCAAGCCGACAACTACATCACCAGTCGCTTCCAAATGCTCATCGACAAGAAGTTCTTTATGAACATCCCGATCAAGGACTGCCAGAACATCTTCATCAACCATGCGTCGAAAAACATGGATCCGGCCGGTCTGGAAGCTCTTGCTAGCCAAATGGCTCACAGCTACTTGACAAAGCAAACCGTGTACCAAAGTGAGCATGCCATGGCTGGCAACCACGTCATCACCCAGGAAGCTCAAGGCCTCCCAGCTTTTTGCAGCACGGCTGGAGTGTTCTGCCCATTTTGCTAAGTGACATTCTTTGATAACTCGAAGCGCCTTAACCCTTTCGTTACCGAGAGGTCGTATAATGACCTTGTTATCGTCATTTTAGGCTTCAGTACCCGTCTCAACTGCAACCACATGGTTGAACTTGGTGCTGAAAAACCTCTTTGATAACATGTTGAACTCGGAAATATGAATATATATGGGTACATAGTGGTGCCTACGTAAATATTGACGCCCTATTCTCTTTATTCATCTATTGTCGTCGAAACCTAATACGATGCATTACCATTTGAGTATGTTCGGGAATCCGCCTTAACCCTTTCGTTGCCGAATTTAGATTTGACGTTTGTATGGAGCAATTTCGATACTAAAGGGCTTAAATGGGAAACACCCGCATGCATGTGCCAAGATAAAATGTTGGCAACGAACGGGTTAAATACGTCCTTCAATATGTTCTTTTTGGACTGTGTATCCATCACCGTACATCCCACATGATAAGCACGAAGTAGAATCACGAATCCAACTACCACCATGCCCAGCCACGTAGCTCAATGGAAGAGCTGCCCACCACCAGCACCACCAGTGCCACCGCCAGTGGCACCCTCACTCATCCCCGCGCGGGTCCGCCCTCGCCGCCCCATCCCAGTTGTCATCGACATTACTAACGACAGTGACGACGAGGGAGACGGGGCAGCGTGCCTTATCTGCATTGACGAGCCAACTCGTCCCGTGGCTCTTCGTCCATGCGAACACTTTCTGTGCGGTGACTGCGCGTCACTGCACGTGGCACACGCCCTAGAGGGGAATGGTGCGGCTCTGTGCCAGATCTGCCGCGCTCAACTGAACTTGTAGATCAGAGAAAATGCTTGGTAGAGCTTGTAGAGTGGTCAATGCATAAAATAACCACTTTGTCGTTATTGAAGGCTTCAGTACCAGCCCGAACTTCAACCACGTGGTTGAACTGGGTGCCAAAAAACCTCGTTGATTACATGTCGACCTCGGAAATATGAATATAAGTGGGTATATCGAGGTTCCTACGTAAATATAGAGGCCCTATTCCCTTTATATATCTATTGTCGACGAAACCTTATGCTGTGCCTTACCAAAAAAGGATTGCGGGATTTTTGGCTTAAATAACCACTATTCGGTCATTGTACACTATATGAAACGGTTGGCGGTGACCCGGGCTACCGCATCCGCCAGACCCCTGGATTTGGTCGAGTTATTTTTATGATACAAAATGCCGATATTATTATACTGGTCAAATCTGATTGCTCTCAGAGGCTACATCGTTTCCATCACATAGAGCATACTTGCGTGAGATGGAGACCATGGGCGACGAGCCCCAACGACTGACCGGCGGCAGAGGAGGGTCCTCTCAAACTGTCCTGGGGAGAAGACGAAGAAATACACCACTGCCTACACCGCTAGATAGAGCGATCGAACGTCTTGGAGAGCTAGAAGTCCAACGATTGCAGAATACATACAGTCAACTTGATACCAGAACAGGGGGCAACGACGTTCAACAAGGAAATGGAATGCTGTTGGCTCTGCTCCAACAGGGAGTGCTTGACATGCAAATTCGCGCGATTTTTGGCGTCGGTGGCAGCAAACTCACACGATTGAAGAATGCACTGGCGAGTGGCAATCACTCGCTTCTGGCCTTGGTCCATGTAAAATCCATTCCCACTGAAACTCCCCTAAACACAAATTTCAGAATTGTTCTGACTGCGTTGTGGTCCATTCAAAAATTCTGGTCCTTTTGAGAAGGAGATCGACTCGGTGCAATCATAGGTTTCTGCAGTTCAGAAAAGAAAACGAGAAGCATGACCGACATACAGGGAAGGAGCAAGAAGCGCTTT
>JAADWC010000204.1:0-14720 GCA_023336095.1 Pythium pectinolyticum | reverse complement strand
GAGTGTGAGTGTGAGTGTGATTGCGCGTATACATTGCCGCGTGGTAGGTGTGTGCAGGCGGGATGGGGGGGGTAGGGGGGGCGCTGGTGGGGGGATCCAGTGGAGCGATCTGTGGGTAAGTACTAATGCGACTTGATGGAGGCATACTGCACATGGCTGTGCGCGTTGCTGGGAACGTGGCTTTCTAGTGACCGCGTGGCGCAATGGATAGCGCATCTGACTTCTAATCAGGGGGTTGGGTTCGAGTCCCATCGTGGTCGTTTGCTGAATCAGAGCGCCACTTGGCGGCGGAGTTTCGTTTCCGTTGCTGAGGAGGGGTAGTCTGCGAGCACAACGGGACCCTGCTGGTGTTTCGTCACCCAGGCGCCCAATGGGCATTGTTGCAGCCTCGATTTGGTGCCCGTCAGTCGTTCGTGTTGGATGATGCATGCTCCACGCTTTGGTATGCGGTTACACATGCACGCCGCGTGAGGTAAGGCGTCTTTCCAGATGTAGTGCGGTAGTTGTGAGTCGATGAGCATAGCGCACGTCATTTCCGTTACTGTGCAAATGGTGCGCTCGGCCACGCCGTTCTGGCTACTGCAATACGGTGCGGAGTGCTGATAGAGGAGCATCTGTTCAGCAACGAGGGTACGGAAGTCGGCCATCTTGAACTCGCGCCCTCCATCAGTGCGTAAGATCTTCAACTTGTGTACGGGCACCACGAATTGTCGCTGTATGTACTGCATAAACGCCTTCGTTCGGTCTCCAATCTCGTCCTTCATTTTTAGTCCATAGACACACCGTTCGATGGGGCCAGCGATATCGATGTGGCACAGGCGGGTTGCCGCTACGTCGCGACTGGTGGTTTTTTTGGGCGCTGGCGCGAGGGTTACTCTTGCGCGGGCACACGCTAGACATAACGGTTGGTCGTCGCCCCGCGCCATTCCGTCGACCATGGCCGCTTTGACTAGCGACCTGCACACGTCTTATCCCAAGTGACCTAGTCGACAGTGCCACGTTGTGAGCGACTCGGGCTTGGTTTTGGTGGCGGCTTTGGTCGCACGCACAATGACTAGTTCGTGCTTAAGGTGCGACGTTAGAGTCACCACCTCGTATACGCAATCGACAGGATCCGCTCGCAGGATCTGGTTGCGCTGTTTCCCCTGCGTAATTATCCATGCGTCGCTGTCGAACAGAAACAGTGCCTAAAAGGATCTGGTGCCACTCGACGCGTCGTCCTAATTCCATGTCTTCAGTTGTGGCCTTCATGGCGGCATTGCCCAAGGGAGTCGAGAACTTTGGGCAGCTTGGATCGCGGCCCATGTGCCCACGGCCCTTGCGCTTGAAACACATGTGTTCTCGTTGACCCACGATGGCGCGACGTAGGGGCCATACTTTGACACGTGAGCATCATTTCAATGTCTCTGTCTGCGCTTGCGATCCACCACCGTAGCTGCCGCCATGAAGGTTGACGTTGAGGAATCACTTCCTGGTTTGGATCGCTTGTCCGCAGGCTCGATTGACACTGCAACGCCATCGGTCTTGTCCAGTTTGCCCAGGAGCGCGACGAGTTTATCCATCAAGGTTCACGGGCCTTTGCACATGACTATCAAGCACTCTAGTTGCTTAGCGCGACGAGACAAATGCCGACAGTGCAGCGCGGCCAATTGTTCGCTTTTCAGTCCACCGGGCAGAGAGTCGGGCATGTTCTGTATTTCTAGGAATACATTTCGTAACTGTCGTCGTGGCTCTTGGTCATCCGACGAGTGCAGTCGCGGATCTCGTCTGTAGCGGAGCGCGTGGCTATCTTGGTCATTGGTGTGATGCTCATGGCGAAGCGATGTGGCTGCTAAGCTGTTGGATAGATTCTATTCGAGCTCTGTGCCAGACTTCTCAACTGACTGTTCTTTTTGGGTTTTAGACTTCTCTGTTCTCTCCTGAGCTTCCCGCGGTTGCAAGCAAGTAAGGATCTCTCAAACTGCTGCCCCTTGCTCCAAGAACCGCCACATGCGTTGTGACTGTACTAGCTGTACCGTTACTAGCTTACACAGGCAGATGAGGCTGTGTTCCTTGAAAAAGGGAAACTGAAATGTATTGAGCCCGTCGGGCGTTAATCTACCTACATTGTAAACTATAGTACCCCACGGGGGGGGTTCTCTGTGGGCCACTCACTGGTCCATTTGTCCATTATTGGACAAAATGGGGATAATATCCAAGATATTGTGCAATGGGGGTTTGACTGTAACACTCAAGCCAAACAGGGGACAAATTATCATGATTAGGGACCGTCACGGTCACTGTAACGAGGCAACTGATGTCGCCCCGTTACACGCGTGGAAAAGAACTCTGCTGCTAGGTGGAGTAAGCATGCATCACGCGCTGTATGGAGGTTCTCTGGTCCAGATTGTGGGTGATGATTTACAGTGGGTGATGTGCATGCATCCTCCAGAATCTATTCTTTGAAAGTTTCCATGGCTTAAGTTTCCAAACATACGCGTTCCATTGTCGAAAAGACGGGTGGCTGTTGTCTGATCAGAGCAAAGTGTGACTTTCGACCAATCAAACATGTAGATTTTGCACGTTCGGCCCTGTTGTGGTGCTGTGCCAAAGTGAAACGGCCGTTTTATTCACCCCCTTCGAAACAAGGAAAGCGGTAAAGGGACTGCGGGAAAATCTGATAACCCCAAACGTGTAAATTATACACGTTTGGCAGAGCTTGTACTTGACATTTTTATGTCGGTCTATTCCTAATGTAAGGATTGCGTTCACGAAAGGGTCAACAAACCTGATAACATTTACCCACTCGTTTGTAGAGGGGCGACAATCCGAAACCAATTGTGTACCCAATCGGCTTTGAGGGTGAGCATCATTCCAACGAATTTGATTTTTCACATACGAACTGACAAAAACCAATTGCACAAGGTGAATATCCAACTGTATTTTTTGCATTGACCACTTTATAACCTCTCCCTGGATTTTTTATGATCTGCATGTTCAATTCATCGCGGCAGATCGGGCACCGAGCCGCAGCATCCCCCTCCAGGGCGTGGGCCACGTGCAATGAGGCGTAGTCACCGCACAGGAAGTGTCTGCATGGGCGAAGAGCCACTAAAGGAGTCGGCTCGTCAATGCAGATAGGGCACCCTGCCCCGTCCCCCGTGTCGTCGTAAGTGAGGTGCCAATTGCGAGTGCCATCATGTGCACCGAGAGACGTCGGATGGCTTGTTGGTACATGCGGTCGTATTCGCGCTTCGCCTCCCGAGCTCTCTTCTAACTGTTTCCTTGAGCTCGGGAAACCGAAACTCCAAGCAACGTCTGCTCACAATGTGGCGATGCCCTAAGCTAGAAGCGATATCAGTGTGGCAGATTGGGCAGACCATGGTTCTTGACTTGGTGTTGGTGTTTGTGTTGTTCCGTTGATTTGTTGGAATGAATCCCCCATCTCCATTTGCCCGACTTTTTGCCCGTCTCCATCCACTAGCGCACCTGCGACATCAATTGCGAACTTTACTTCCCTCCTCATCCACTTGTAAGTGGATTGGCTGAATCCACTTGAGGATGACAAAGCGCATTTCATCTGGTCACATCGCATACAGAATTGCCGCCCTAGATACGGAAAACTAAACGTGTTTGCGCAACGGTGCAACGAGAAGTGTTCGAATTTGCGCGTCGCATTCTATCCTACCGAACTTGAAGAACGGTGACGTCTGTCAACCACTTGACGCGATGACTACCAGCACAGCGCTCTCCAATGCACAACTGGCATGCGGGACACGAGATCGCGTAATTGCGGCTTTAGTCGATTTGGCTGCCATGATGAGCTCACCGACCTTCTAGAATGTCACCGTGAGGTGACGTCATCTTGAAGAAGGTCGGTGAGGTCATAATCCTGACCCATTGTCTCAGGGTCAGGAATGTAGCCGATTGGCTAGTGTCCAGAATGGAGATGCCCCCATGTTCTGGAACATGGATGCATATTGAGATCAAAAGAAAAGGAAAACATAAACACAGATAACACAGAAGAACAAGCAGTAGGCATACATGTAGGAGAAGCAGAGACTCCCTCTAGGAAGCCCCTAGAGGAGGCTGCTGCTGTGCATATTCATAAGACCCAGAGAATATCACTTTGCATTTTACCAAGCAACTACCAAGACTACTACACCCACCTTTGTTACGACTACACCCAGTTTTGCACCAAGTCCTGACATTCGCTATTGGCGTACCCGGCACACTGACAACGAACCTAGCGCAGAGCACAAGATTATGCATTGGAACACGCGCGATCATCTACGATTGTACGAATTATTCCGAGTCACCACTACCGGTTGTCTTCGTCGACATCCAAGACAAGTCCATCAGACCCTATTGTCATACCAACAACTCTCTCGAGTCCTACGGAGAAAAGACCTGGTGTTGGTCAGTGCAGTCGAATCTATTAACTCGAAGCTACAACAAAACACAAAAGAGGTCCGGCAGACAGAGTGAAAAAAACAGTTGGAGTGGTCGCAGACCCATAACTTCAGCTCTGGATCGGAGTGGATGTCCTGGCAGATACAGCGCGGTGGCTCGCTGCCAGCATCTTCATCAACGTCATTGTTGTCATGTGCAGCAACCGCCTCCATTACGTCATCTTGGTCGTCGTCCGTGTCACTGTCAATAGTGATGACGTCTGAAGCGGTTGCTATACTGGTTGGACCACTATCACCAGAGTCTCTTGGTTATTCGCGAGCACCGCCACCAGAAACTGTGTCTGCTCACACCGCTGGCTGTTGAGATATTTGCTGGGATCCAGCGGTGTGAGGGAGTTGGGACAAGGACTGGGCTGCATGATGATTCGGGCTGCTGTGCTGTACGTGTGCGTTGAGGAAATGATGAGGAAACAGTTGTTACCTCTCGGGCAAAATGGGTTCACCATCCCATTTTCGAACATAAAGCATTTCGAATCTATTCTGAGCCAAAAACGATCCAATAGGTACTAGGTTGTGTCCGATCCAATTATAACCCACTTCATGAGAAAAAACAAATTATATAGCAGAACTCCTCGTGTTGTAATGACGCATCAGTCCAGGCACCGAAAACGTGACCGTTCTACATGTCCGAGTCCGCGACTCAGGGTTCACTGACAGCCTCCCCCTCAAACCATCGTGCGAGCTTCTATTGCTGGCGTTGGTGTTGTGGTTGGAGTTGGCGTCGGGGTTGGCGCTGGCGTTGGCGTGGCGTTGAAGTGCCTCGCACTCCCAGCATTTGTCGATAGAGGCCTGCCTAGTGTAAAAAATATCTCGCCCGCGAGCAATAGCCGAGAGGCTGATATAGTCGTGTTGATGTACAGACAGTGTTTGGGCTTGAAGTGACAGTGGCTCTCATGCATGGGAAGAACATCATAGTGGGCAATAAGAGACAGGAAGAACCAACGGCTGCGAAAGTAACTTGCTCCCACAAGGAGCGTGAGCCTCACCCAGGATCCAGTTGGGCGCATCCGCAGCCTGTAGTTGGTGCATTGATTGTGGAGCCCAACGGTTTGCATTGGCCACGGAGTAAGAGCTTGCAGGACCATCGCCAGAGATTCATGCGGACTTGGCTACTGAAAACGTTTTAGAAGACGAACCAACAATATATTCATCCTTCGATTTTGCCTGACACTTGCTTTTGGCCCCCTACTGACGCTGGAGTTGCCGTCGGATTGCATCGGTTGTGAAATGCATTATTCGGACTGCACCTGAACATGCTCCCGAATCGCCACCTTGACACTACGAGCTTTGTAACGCGTTCACACTCCAACGTCAACCAACCGAGAACACCAGTCACGATGTGTGCCCGAACCGAACGAGGCGAAGCGCTGCCGTTTTCTCTCAAAATCGGTGTGAATCGACGGGCTTCGTCGAATCACTATTTTATGAGTGTGCTGGCGGCCGGCGCTCAGCCCACAGGCCACTCCCGCCGCCGACACGCACACCAAACGAACTGCACAGGTGCGCACTACCTGCTAGTGCTATGGGGTATGTTCGAATCGCAAAGTTGGCGTTCTGATGTGGGGTTTTCGTGTTGTTTTGTGTAGAAATCGCCGTTTGTGTCGGAGATGGCGCTGCGATATGCAACGAAGCGCGCATATTCAGAGTGCGACTGGATATCTGCTGCTGCTGCGGTCTACTGTGCCTCAATTAGTGCAATCAAGAACGGCGATGTTTTGCGGTACTTCGGCGTTGACTTCGACTTCGCCTTCGCTTTGGGCTTCCTCTTCGCCATGGTCTGTCTACGATACAGCTTGTGGCTTCGCAAGTGTGATTTGCATCCGAGGACGCGACGTTTGAGCTTTAAAACCTCGAGGACGTTACAGATGTGGGACGAGGAATAAATCACATCTGATCTTTTTTCTTTTGTTTTAAACGCAAGCCACAGTCCCACAGTCAAGGTTGACTCTCATTTTTAGATTTTCTTTTTGTACAAAAGGCGCTGCGCTGTTCTGTTCATGGAAGGACGGCGCGATGCTTGTTGTTGGTGTATGCAAAGTGCTATATCTGTCTGCTCTGGAGAGATCGAACAATATGCTTGTTATTAAAGCGACCTTGCGGTTCCTACTTGTCAGAGGCAATGGGGTGCTTGTTCCTTTTCCAATCACAACTGGTAACCGCAACGCAAAACCGTAGACAACCCGTTCTTCAAATCGTTTTGTTTTTGCATTCTTGACCATGACCCTCAACAGCGCTGGCCCATTGGAGGCAGATCTACCAGGGCGCCCTGCACGGCTGCTGCGTCGACCATAGTGTCAGGCTCGCAACGGACTCTGTTGCGCACGTAACGCGCAGATGACATGAATGCAGTACCCGTACTTGAAAAAGTAGTTGCACTTACAGTGATGCTGGTCCACATTCACATCCCAGCCGTTGTGTGGCTGCCGGATGTACTCCATTCTCTGCCCGTACCAAGTCATGAGGCGCGTGAGCTGGGCTGTCCCGGGAATCTGAAAGAAGTCATCCTTTGAGGGCGCTGTCCTGGGCACGAGCATTGAGCGGATCTGCACGACACTCGGCGACCCTGTGATACCACCCAACAAAGCCGCTAGCTGGACTGCCGCTGCGCGGCTCTCCCAGAGGAATCCACCCTTTTGCATACCTGCAGTACTCTTGATGAGGTCCCGACTTGGCTCGGGCTCTGTTGCAAATCCGAGTGCGTCAACTGCACGTGGCAGCACTCACGGAACTTGATCAGTAGACGACCAATCTTCATGCGCTTGCAGAGGGTCCACTGACTCTTCAAGATCCCGTTGAACTGCTCGATCGGGTTGTTCGTTGTGGCGAACCCAACGGGCGTTCTAAAACACTGCTACAGTGTGAAATGACCTTGAAGCCATTGCTTGTTGAAGTAGTCCGCAAAAGCGGTTGTGTCGTCGTCACTCTTCCAACGCGCCAAAGCGCCAGCGCGAAACCCGCGGAACTCGAACAGATCCCTACTGAAGTGCATGTCGTAGATGTCGCGAAGCACAGCTTTGGCTTTCTTCTCCTGCAAACCCCTCGTCTTTTCGAACACTTTCGCCACCACGTGGTAAAACCACATGAGGTAATGCGGCTGTGGCGTCCCGTACATTGCTGCGACGATGCCGTTGTACTAAGCAGTGTCGGCATCTCCCATCACATTTGCCAGAAACATCTCGCGCACCGACGTCATCGAGCGTTGGTAAAGTTGTGATGTTCGCTGCGAGGTCTGGAATATGGCGATCAAGTGAAACTGGCGACGCGGCCCGGTGATCCCGCAAACGGTGGTAGGGTAGTCGACCTGACACAACTTGAAGGTCGCATCCATGTGGAAGACAAAGTCACCCGGTGGTCGATCCATCTGTCGAATCAGCGCCGTCGTGGTTTGGCCGACAAAAGATGGGCTGGGATCGCTTCCTCTTCCGAGAATGGGACGTTGAGCTGCATCGACTCCAAATCCGAACGCAAACGACTGGTCTTCCATCTCGAAACCAGTGAACTGGACGGCGCCAACATCTTCGACGATCTTGCTCAAGCTATCAGTGTTCATCACGCTTGATCGACGATAGTAGGCGGTAAACTGCTGCACCTGGAGGAGCCGAGGAGCCGTCGCAGCAGTCAACCCGAAGCGAGTCATCGTGGTGTTACGAATGCGCGCGGGGTTGATTTCATTCGTGGCCTGCTCCTCTGCGAACGCCTTTATTTGGTGCGTAAACACATTGGCCCTTGGAGACAGTATGGGGGAGTGGCGCCAGTTGCTCTCGTAGATCCTCATCTTTGTCGTCAGCTGGCACGTTAAAAACCTGCCTCCCCAGCTGCAAGTTGGGGACGAACAAACTTGATCACACACCCAGGAGTCACAACACGCCAGCTGATATCGCATACGGAGGATCACACACTTCGCATGGGACGAGCTTGCTGGTGGGTGTCTTGAACGACTTCATCTGCTCCAGCACCTTGTGGCCATCAGCAGCATAGACGTCGAGAACAATCGGACGCCACTCGAGTGCAGTGCGAGTCCGTGCCATGGCAGCTAGTGCGCTGAGATGCTACTGCTGCTGTGTTGCGTCTCGGCGTGGTGAGGATGCCGGTAGAACGCGAGGAGATCGGGTTGGAGTTTTCAAGATTGAGCTCCCGGCGCGTCTTCTTGCGTGGGCCAGTCTCCGCACGTGCACGCCGGAGCACGACGCGTTTACTCAACGTCTCTGGAATCATCTTATCTTCTTCAAAATCTTCGTGCCAGATCTGAAAGCAGGTCTTCACCACACCCTTCACCTCGTGTCGCGCCTTCGGGCAGAGGTAGCACTTCGCGTCGTCGACTGAGCACTTCTCGCAGTAGAACGTCGTCTGGAACGACTTCTTCCGCTCGCTCGACCTTGCATGATCGCTGTCGGCGCTTCTGGACCCCCGACAGTCACCCAGTCATCAAACTGGAGGAGCGGCCTCGTTGCGCTGGGGGTGCTCGCTTTCCTGGCAACGGCGTGGCCGCAACGCCGACGAAGTCGTCAGCCTTGAGCTGGAAGAGCTGGTTCTGGAGCACGCTGAACCACTGCGCTCGGCCCATCGCCTTCGTCTTGTTGATCTTGGCCGCTTCACGGTGGGAGATGTAGCTATTTACTAGCGCGAGGTCTAGGAACCCAAAAGAAAATGCTCTTGTAGTACTTGCCGACGCGCAGTGACGTCTGAATGAAGTCGCTCTGGAGGCGCAGCTGGTCGAATGTCAACCCCTCCAGGTAGTCGTTTACAGCGTTATCTTACCCACGCGCTTGACGTTGCGGTTGATCGTCGATTCGGTCATGACGACGCCCGTGCATAGATACTGTACAGGCTTCCGATCCCACCAGTGGAAAGCAACCATCCCAGACACAGCGACCGCACGGGAGAACGTGAAAAACCCACGCTCGATCGACACTGGACGAGTCTGACGCTTCTCCACGACGGCACGGTCGAAGCCAAGACGGTTGGTCATCACGGTTCCCACAACGTAGACCGACATGGCGAGCAGCTCAATCGCGAGAAGCACACACTAATATAATCGGTCTATAACGACCACGTGCTTGGGCAGCCGCCCGTTCGCAAGAACGATCTTGAGGTTGCGAACGACGGCCGCAGCCCCAGTCTTGTTGTCGAGTGACTGCTCTTGATTGGCGGCATCGTCCCGCTTCCCTACGTACATCTCGAATCTACGAAGTTACGACATATCATAATTTCGCCAGTGCTTGAAGTCGTAAGTTACGACTTTAGAAAAAAACCAAGTGCGTACCTGTGGCAATACACACTTCTGGAATCACACGTCATGAACATTTTCGACCCGTACCGGTGGGTTTATCGGGCAAGAACATTCTGGTGTTGTTTCGCTTGGACGTCGCAGGCAGCACTCCTTCATCAAAAGAGGAGACAGGTGGGAATGTCCAACCAGCGAGGAACCGCTCCTGAAGCTTGTCGACGACTGGACGGAGTTTCCACAGTTTGTCTCTCGGTTTCTCGACCTTGTTGTCCACAAAGTGGAGGTCGCACAAGATGTCAGTGCACCGGTGCCGTGGCATGAAGTGGCCAAACACGCCAGCAGGCACAGCTCCGTCATCCGTCATGGATAATTGGGTCGCAAAGCGCACCTGCTGCTTGCACAACGTGTTCGCCACCAGCCATCACGTGGAGGATCTCGTGCGTGCCGTACGCCAACTTGGAGCGAAGACGGCGACGGATCTGCTTCAGCGACTCGGCTGTTCCCCATGTTGTGGACTGGCGCCCTCAACATGGCACGCAACGTATCCTTCCTCTTCTTGAGCTCAGCGGTCGTGAGAAAGTCGTCGCCAACGGCCCCGCCGAGCATTGTGAGGAAGACCTCGTCCAACGCGAGAGCGTCGTCGTCGCTCAGCTCGTCAGCGGCATCGTCCACGGCTTCCCGATCCTCGGGCTTCGTCACGCAGCCCTCGTCTTCACACGCATCAATCTCAGCGTCACTGGTATCTGACGACAAGTCTTCGTACTCGCTCGAGTCCTCATCGGCCTCCAAGAAGTTCACGTCCTTGACTACCGTCCGCAGCGATCGTCGTGGCGCTGGTGTCGTCAGCTCTTCGTCTTCATCATTGCTGTCGCCAACACCACCGTCCGACATACGATGCAAAGCGTCTACGGCATCAGCGACGTCGGACGATCTTTCCAGGCGTGTTTCTCGGCAATGACAAACGGTGTGGGGGTGCGGATCACGGAGATAGACGAGTAGCTCTTTCTGTTCTCCAATATATCGCCTTTTGCTGCCAGTGCCCACGCAGAGAGATGATCTTTGTCTTGGAGGTAATAGCGTCCCTGGAAGCGTCGTGGTTTCCTGTCTACGGCGTCAGCGACGTTCTCGCGCTCATCGGCGGCGTGAGCAAAAGCTTCGAGCCCGCCAAACACGCTTTGCGAGAGGTCAAACGATCGCACTACGGCTGTTTGAGAGAGTTCCACGCCTCCTTCGTTGTCGCTGCTGGGTGAGCCGAACAGGTGGTCTACTGTCCGCTGGGATAACTGCACCCCAGTGTCAATCTGTGATGCACGAACCACACCGTCCGCGTCCTCCACGTCCCCCACGCTCATCTCTTCTTTCTCCTCCTCCTCCTCGTCTTCCTTATCGCTGCTCGCGATCAAACCGGACTCAAGAGCGTGGACCATCACTGCCTGCTCCTCAAGGAAAACATCGACTCCTATCTTCGTACCTGTGGCGCCAGCTTTGATGTACGACCACTCAGTCCCCAATCCCGACGGCTTCTTGGCCGTCCACCCAACACTGCGAAGCTGGCGCCACAGGTGCTTGAAGTCGATTTCGCGAGCCGTCGCGGCTGCCGTCTTCTGCCGACTGCTCTCCTGGATGCGTGCCATGAGGCAAGTTCTCGAATGAAGCGGTTGGTGGCGACATGAACGACGGGGAAGCGTTCCCTTCTACTGGCCCTTCTTTACGTTTTCCCACCAAAACCTTTCCCAGTTTATATTCCCCCTGCCGCCTTTAACCACTTTGTTTCACTATCGGGACCCGATTTCCGAGCCATTTTCCATTGTTCTGTTCTCGTTCGTCGTAAGATACGACGTACAAAATGCATGAAGTCGTAAGCTACGACGTTGGGAAGCGGGGGTGGGGGGTGGGTGGGGGGGGGGGAGAATAACGTATATTACCTATCTGAGGGCCGGTCCTCTATCAAATAGAGAGACCCTGTCATAAGTCACTTAGTGACATCTGGGTCATTTACAACATGCAATATCTCGTAAAATGTCACTAAAACGCGGCCGGGCTTTTAATCGGGTGGGGTGCTCTAATCGGGAGAATACGGTAGTACCGGTTTTCTTAACCATGCCGATACAAAGTCAAGATCCAGAGCACCCCAGTTTTTAACCAATCACCTGATGATTCGGAACACCTATATTTGCACCGTTTCCTCAGACTTTCTGCCAACCAGTAAAACAGATATCCTACGAAAATGGATTGTTATGTTTCAGTGTGCTTATAATGAAAAACCCTCAAAATAAAGTTTCACCGCGATTTTCATATCTCCGTTGGGTGGCAGAAAGCAAGGGGGAAATGAAGTTGTCATCTCGTTTGAATGCATTGTCCCCTCTGCAGGCAACCGGCACGAACACGGCTACAGAAAGCCATGTCATCGCGGATCATTGAAGCCAAGTTCCAGGCACTCGATCGGACCATCCGCCTTCTCAATAAGAGCGGGCTTCGAACTAAGGTCTCATCTTCGGATCAGTTACGTGAACTCGTAGACACTCAACGACGCCCACAGTCAGCCGACAACCATGGCGTGGCGAGTGCTGGGGAACGCCCCAGTCGACAAGCTACGGACCGCCCCCGCACGGCAAGGAATCATACTCCAGAGACTCAAGCTCAGAAGCCACGGATCCATGGCGCTGCTACCAGTGCGCTCAATACCACTGGGACCAAGCTCGACCGCACGCAGTTGATTTTGCTGGAATCGCGGAATGTGAGTCAATTCATGTTGAAGTGCACATGGTAGAGTCTAACAGAATATATTCATAGGAAATCGAAGCATCCATGCAAGGCAACTTCGCATCTCGCAGTCAACACTCGCCATCTCCTCTGGTACGCTCATACTGGGGACCAGTTTGAGCTGTGGCTCACTATTTCTCGCTGTCTGATATCCACGCAGTGCCACACGACGCCCGGCACAGAAAGCGATACAAACCAACGCACAAGCCCTCATAGTTCACCGTCTCGCTTGTCGACGTCAAGCAACCAGATCGACGAGACACAAACCAGTCAGACCAATGGCCGTTGTGTACGACCGGGAAGTGGCGTGGTTTTCAGGAAACCAGCCACAGCAGACCAGCATCAGAGCCAGACTCCAGACGCAAGAGTTCGTCCAAAGTCCACGGGACGGAACTGGTTGTTGCCACAGACACCACCGCTACAACGGCCGTCAACAGGGCAAAAGAAGAACCGAAAAGTGGCGCCACAACCTGAAACACCTCCCATGGAAATGGAGGCACCACCACCGCAACCAACGAATCCAGCGAGAGATAGCGGCGATCTGATCGATTCCCCGTCGTTCTACTACCTTGAAGTCCGACTAGACCACCCGTCTCCACTGAGCCAATGGCGCTTTCGGGCAACGTTCACTGATCTCAGTGCTCTGCCGCGGTCGTCTGTTACAGTGGACAACGTGCCGGTACGTTTTTGTTTATTCCACCATTTCACTCTCCAGCTCATTTGCCTGGACGCCTCACCACAGATCTGTGGGGGCTTCTGCAGGCGGACGCAAGCAACTGTCTCATGTTCACAGGTGCGAGTACGCCTTCTGATGTTTCGATCATTACTCGGTATTTCGATCCCGTGTACCACTTTCCTCACGTCTCCAAGCCACGCGATGTACGTATACTTGTTGCCATCGTCACCAAGGCAGTATTTTGCGATTGATTGATTGATATCACATGTCTGGTCGTCTGTGCACGTGAAGCTCTACGGGCACTGTATCCAGATTCTGGTCTACTCAACGACGCCCGTACAACGCGTGGTGATTGACACACTCGTGCATTTCGTGGTGGAAGATGGAGCTCCACAAATGGAGCCGCCTGCGCAGCGTCCATCTTATTCTCCACCAAAGCCAGTGGTCCCTTTAGCACAGAGACACGAGAGACTTGAACTCGTTCTCCCACGAGCCACAGCTTTGGTACCGGACTCCGATTGCAGCGCCTGGGAGGTCCAAGACGATGGCCATGGACTCGACGCTGGCCGTACCACACAGCATCCACTGCTGGTCTCACCACGACTCCAAGCGGACGCCGCCGCCAATACCACCGAGAAAAAGAAGATCGAGCTCAAGCAAATGCGTGCCAATATGCGGGTACGCTGCGATGAACACACAACTCTCGTTCCTTTTTTTTGCAGGCTCTCACGCCTCTTATCTCGGCGCTTCACGTAGAGAAAGCTGCGCGACGAACGACACCAACTATTGCATCGCGATCAGCCACAGCGGTCATAGATCTCCACAGTTTGATCCGGCTGAGACAAATCCATTGCCGTATCAGCGTTTTGGTACAGATACATACATATATGGAGATCCATGCTTCACCTGTGCGGCTGGGTTCGCTTTCATGCCGCATATTTGCCATCGACGAATCTGTCCAACGCCATTTTCCGCTTTGAATGATTGCGGTCACACAAACCGAGCTCATCGCGAATAAGCAACATGGATACATAACGCAATGATTGGATGAAAATAAATAGAGTTTATATTTTGACCAATAGATGTGTCTCCTTTTGCGACATGGCATTTGTTCCAAATGGTCCCGTTGCGACCACCATCCGGAACTGACTCGGCCCTCAGAACGCGAAGCAACAAGTTGCAGCCAAGTTGTGACTCGCAACGTTCACTGCCACGACCAGTAGTGCTGCGCCCGCGCCACTTCCGACCTCATTTACGTGGTAGTGTTCATCATCGATCCATTCCCGGGTTTCTCAGTCGCGAATACGTATTTTTGTACGCAACACAAACCAAGTAGTCAAAGATGAGCAGCAGCTACGTATCGGCGGATTCGCCCAAGGGCCCGAATGAGGTGGAGCAGTACAACCGCAATGTGCAGGATACGTCCAAGGCAATCCAGGAGTTCCACCAGCTCACCCGGACGATCCAGCAGAAGATGGCGTTGTTTGGCACGGCGCAGGATAGCCGCGTGAACCACCAGTCGCTCAAAGAGCTCACGGAGAAGGGCAACAAGCTGGTCACAAAGATCAACCGCCGTCTCCAGGACCTTGCCAAGGCGTGCCAG
>JAADWC010000203.1:0-14749 GCA_023336095.1 Pythium pectinolyticum | reverse complement strand
TCCAGACCATCCAGTTTCCGACGATTACGGTCAACATGAATCTGTAAAGCGGGTAGGGACATATTTCCTTCCCCCTCTGTATTTTTGATCCCATTCTGGATTCTGGTGTTTTCTTCTGTAGAAATGTGTTTATCTCCCGATCCAAGTCATCGACAGGATGGCGAAGTCGCACAAGATCTCGTTCCTTGTGCGCGGTGCACATTTGGAACCTCTGACGAACGTTTAGAAGACAACGCCTTCACTGACCCTCTTCATGGTAGAACGGATCGCTTAGTCAAGCGCTTCCGCCACTTCTGTTCAGCCTTTGCAACGAGCCTGCACGATGGAGCCATTGAGCGAGTCCGACGAGATCTGCGCAAGCAAAAGTGGATCTACGAGTGTTGCGACGAATGGGTATGTCATGGTCGTTTCAGCCCATTTATTGAGCTCTTTGAAGGGTACCAGCATGTTGGTCGTCGTCAAGGCGCGAGTCAAGACAACCTGTGCGACTTGCAAGCAGTCCTGTTTGCGGCCCGCAAGATCGGTGTCTCTATTCCAGCGGTGTGTACGGACACATTTACCATTTGCTGAAAACTCGGTGAGAAACCATGGAGTCAACCTCCGCAAGGTCGGAACCCAGCGGAGCACCCTCCAACGATTCGTGGCATTCCTAAGCCAGAATGGCTACAGCCTCAACTCAAGCGAATCTCGCAGCAAAATCCACGGAAACTAGAACGTGGTCGGACTCCATCATGCACGCGGGTTAGGCCTTCGAGAGAGACACTACGTGCTGGCGGGGTACACGATTCATCGTGTCGGTCACACGATGGCAATCGAGTTCACCGGAAGCTTTCTGGACAAAGGGATCTGGAGTTCTTCTGGACAAAACGAACACTTAGTTTGGTCGGGGAGTTGGCAGCGGAGCTCCGAGAAAGCGGACACTAAGTGTGTTTTGGGCCTCGAGGAAACGGAAGAGGCTCGTGGGCTCGACGGAATATCTGGCCATCGATACCGCAGGAAAGGGGTTTGTGGCAGGCGATCGAAGGAGGTTTTTGGCAACCGATAGCTTCGAGGCAACAGACGATCACGTTCGTTTGCGACAAACACCAGGTACTCGCGTACGAGTAGTGGGTTTGCCGGTCCCTTTTGACCCCACCCCCTCCCTCTCCAGCCATCTCGTTGTTACGGCCTACCGACGGATCCAGGACTGGGAACTAGCAGATTCACGACCTCCTGACTCCACAAGAGACTTTTTGCGGTTCATTCCCAACAGCATCAGTGGGGATCATCCCAGAACCAAGAACTACAAGGACTGTGTGGGTGTGGTTAGGCGATCTCAGGCAGCCGCTGTGCCGTTTTAGCCGACCCACTCTACCACAGTGGTCGGCATGCCACGATCCGGGAGATCTATTGCAACAAAGTTTTAGATGCCGACAACGTCGAAACCCTCCGCCTGGTTGGGCGAGTGGCCATAACGCAAAGTAAGTGAAGTCGCCATCGTCGAGCATGTCTGGAGGGTCTCTGGGCAAGCACGACGACGAAGAAAACTTAGGACAACAGCAAGGATCTGAGCGTCAAGTTCCAGGCCCAGTGTGGCGTGAATACGACTACTACGACTAGTAGTACTGGTACCAACACGACGATGGCGGTGTCGCGGTGCATGGGGCTTCTCCACGATCCGAGCGTAGGAATGGTTGGTTACAGTTGCATCGGAGGAAGACGATGGGTAGGACATAACCTTTTTGCACCTTTGGACGAAGTAGCCCAACGCGATCCGCATATCAGCAACATGCAGATCGACGACTTATCGGAATCGATCGCGGAAGTGGCGTCGCGTACGGCCGTTCATCCTCGAGCCGCGGGCCACGAATCGATCACTTTGCGCAGCCGGCTACGCCTGCTACTAAGGCGATAAAAAACCGCGTTCCTCCTCGTATCGACCCGGCGCGAAACTCGACTTGGCCCTTGGAGCAGCTGATGACGAAGCATGCAGCACTAAAGCACATGAAAGTGACGCGAAGTGGGATCGCCAGTGACATGACTGACCCAGGGTTCAAGGCGATGAAGGACTCGATCCTTGGCATCATCGGCTTCTTCACACGTGCTGGATACCCCGTCACGCTCTGGGATTGCTCGCCGATGTTTGCACACGACCTGCCCACGCAAGTCACGGCTGGTCAGGCGGCCTTCGATCTCTTCCCCCGTCAGCAGATGCAGAGAAAGATCGAGACGGCGATGCATCGTGGCAAAGCTTGGCTGAAGGGGGACGTGTCGCTTTCCGCCGCAATCTGATGACTACAGGAGAGTCGTGTCTTCACTCCCCGGATCTGCTCAACAGTCCAACGAAAACTTGGTCCTGCCAGCTGATTGGCAATTGCTGCAGGCAGCTATTGAGAAGGAGTACGGTGGAGCGTCGGTCACGCCGCACCAGATGAAATACGCGCTACATCGCAAAGCAGCCGAAGAACCTGTAGACTATTTCTCCCGGCTCAATGCGGCGTCCAACGAAGCCAGCGTCGAACTGGAAGATAAGGAAGTGATCTTCCGCGTGACACAACACGTGTGAAGATCCAGAACTGCACTCGACAGTATGATCTTCCGGGGTTGGCTGGAACTGCTACCCTTCCGCAGCCCATTCGACGAAAACAGTCTGACTGTGCGCGACTGTATGCGCGACTTTTCAACCATAGTACCGCGTGGTATCACCGGGAAATCGATGTTTAGCAATGCGCGATCTCCGCTTGTGCATCTGCTCAATCGCATGAACACACAGCGGCCAGCGCATTTTGATGCATACATGCAGAAGGTTTTTAGGGGCTCAACGAGATTGGCACGCAGTCCACGAGCACCGAGTCTATCGGTCATATCGAGTCTATTCGTCATGCACACTTGTCGTGGCAAGAGGACAGCATGTTAATCACGTTCGCCCACAAAAAACGACCAAGAAGCCAGCCGCCTACTTGATTCAAGGTACGTGTAGGCCAATCGTGTTGTGTCTGAGATCGGTTCAGTCATGTTGCTTGGTCTATCCTTTGCCGTCTGGGCTTCACGCCTGGTGGGAAGCTGTTCCCTGGGGGAAACTCACTACGTCGATTCTCAAGCTTCTGAAAGCTCTTGGGAGAAGCAACATTGAGACGATTCTGCAACAGTGCACTATAACTTCTTCGCCCGTAAAGACGCTGTGGCATACGTGAGCAAGCTCAACTGCGGTGCCGTGGGTGCAATCTACCTGCGACCAGAATGGACACTACCATTACACGGCTAGTATGTTTGCGATATTGGCGGCATGATTGCGGGCCGATTGTTTCTGGCTTGTCATTTGATATGCAATTTTGCCACTACTTCTGCGTCCAAATTGGAGGAGAGGACAGAGTGGTCGACGACATGCTTGCTGCCGTGTACCCACACACACCACAGACGCTCAAGTCTGTTCGTCGCTACGCTCTCGCGTCACTCCCACCGCACGCTCCATTTTTCACCAAGAGCTACCACCAGAACATTTGCTTTCCGTAACGGCGTTTTTTCAACCAGAAGCCGTCGAGCAACTCGAGCAGATGCGAGCCAGAGTCGTTTCCCACAACTACACTATTCAAGACCCAACATGGCCCACCGAGAATGCCCCCAATATTGCTCTACTCGCAGGTATAAGTAGGATGACGCAGTCAATGGACAAACAAAATCAACGATCTTCAGCTGCACATGTTGATGCTGGCAGTGTCTGTTAGTCATCGTCTCAAGTTACGGGAGACTACCCAAACTCGTCGAAGCCGCCGATTGGAGCAGATATCCTGGCGCACGATAGCCCGTGAGATTGCGTTTGTTTGGTGTATCCTCGAGTCCCGTAAATGCACTGATGTGAGATGTCTGGACTCTTTCGAAACCGAGTCGGTCAATGTAATCGAAGAAATCCCACGAACTTCGCATTCCATAATCTGTCTCACAAAAGAGCTGCGCACGAATGTTCCGTGGTGGATATTGTCGGGATCTGTGACCGACGGTACTGGATGTACACTTATATACTTTAACGGAACACTTCGGTTCCGTTGAAGAGTGGGCTTCAAATTAGTTTAATTTAGTCGTCAAAACTACTATAATACAAATGCAGACACTAAAAACATCATTTAGTTTTCGAAATTACAAAAACAGACAAGGCTTGTTCGTGCGAGCTTTGCGTTTTTGCGGAGTAGATTATTCTTCCTTCACGACAAAATGCCAATGTTGAGCTGCACGAGATCCTTTAGTGCCATCGTGTGTGGATACACCAGTCGCGAGGTCTGCTGCACTTGGTGGCCTTGTACTTCGTACGCATAAACGTTCTTGAACCGCAGACGGAAAACCACGATCACGAAGATCGCGGGCATATCGGCCGTCGCCACCAGCAACTTGCCATTCACGATCACGTAGCCATTGCAGTAGATGCCGTCGGGACTCGCAAACCGCATGCCCTTGATGTAGATACAACTCTCATAGTCGGACGCCAACCCGACGCGGTGCTGCAACGGCGCACCCGTGGCGATTTCAAACATCGTGTGGCTACTCTTGTAGATCTGTTGGCTGGTCTCGCCGATATCGGCCGTGGATCGGCCCGTGACTTTGGACCACACGACTTTGGCCTTGGGGAATGCGCGGTAGTACACTTTGCGCACCAGCACCAGCACGATCACCACAAGAAACGACGCAAACGTAGGCAGCAGCGTGGCAAAGATGAACGCCACGTCGCGCTCTACCATCGCATGGGTCGACCACAGTCGCATGGGTGACACGGCCATGTACTTGTCGGGCATCGCGACCATGCCTTTTAGGAAATCGTACACGGCAAAGTCAATTGACACACGCTGCGTCGCTGGCAGCCACGGCGCAATAGTGTGGCGAAAACTGAACCCGAGTTGGAAAACCACCACGACGACCGCTGGATCTACTCGCTCGCGAACTAGCCGACCCAGTAGCCCCGCGAGACACATGTAGATGGTCATCAAGTCGGCGCAGATGATCGACGAGTCCGTGTAAATGCGCTGCACTTGGCCCAGCACGTTGGCCTCCACGAGACAAAACTCCATCACGCGCCAGAAACCGTTCGTGTACCACGTGACCAACACCAACAGTCCACGCAGCTCAATGGTCGAGGTCACAGACACGAACGCGCCGCCGACCCAGAACTTGCCCTTTTGCAAATTACGGTACACGACCACGAGTAGTAGAAGCAAGTTGAACAATGTGTCGACCGCAAAAATCAAGTGGATGCCGTGGAGCCACGCCCACGAGTCACGGACCACGATCGAGGCGATCCAGTCCCACTTGGTCATGGCGCGCAGAGGGTCGTACGGCTGCTGGTTCCAGCGCAAGTTCTTGATGTTGCTCTGCTCCGACTCGGCGTTGACGTAAAAGCCCACGCGGCACCCCGTTTGGATCACTCGTGCAATGTCGTCACTCGCATTCGTGCGCGGTACGCCCTCCAGGATCCACAGACCTTCATCGGATGTTCCTTGTTTGCGGTAGGGTTTGAAACTCGCATTCTCGAACGGATAGTTGAGTTTCACAGCGTAGTAGTAGTCCACACGCGCCGTCTCGGACAAGTCGCTTATAAACGTGAGCGTGGCGATGCCAGCACCGCCCGTGCGATGCTCGTCGGCCAGCGTGTACTCCTGGATCGACATGGCGAGTGTGACGATCGCCACGTCAATAGGGTGGCCAGGCGACTTGGCGCGGACGATGTAGAATAGGTGGACCGCGGTATCGTCACCGAATGCGATGGAACTAAACGAACAGTCCACGACGGGCATGACCAGTTCATGGGTCTCGAGAAACGTGAGGCTGAAGCCCGTGTTGCTTACCAGATCGTCCCACAACTCGCGCAGATGGGCGTTGCTGTAGAGCCACGGGTTGAACGTGGGGATCCCGGAGCAGCCTTCAAACGAGACGCGGTCGTTGGCCTCGAGATAGATGGTATTGTCACGAGGCGTGGTGCTACCGTTCAGATAGACGGTGAGAAGCGGGCTCTGCGCGACCGTAGCCGAGGCAGTGGGCGGTCCTAGAAAGTTCGAAATCAACGTCGCATCGTACGATACGTCCACCATGTTGTTGTGGATCATGCCACGCAGCACGTGGATGGCGCCGATGCCCGAGCGCAGCGATACAAACACATAGAGCACGGCAGCACCAAACGTCACAAGCCGCCAAACAAGATGCACGATCTGCTGGATCGGGAACGCGCCCGGCTTGGCTCCTTTGGCTTTGGTTTTGCCGATGGATGGCGCGTGGGTCGACGTGTTAGTCGCGGTCATGTTTTGGCGGCTGCTTCTCCAGTGGAGAAATCAAGATGTGCGCTGGGGGACTGTGAAACAACCGTCACGACTACAGTAGATACATTTTGCGTCGCTTCAGACGTGAAAGGTTCGATGCAACGGTACAGAGACGATAAAACAACAAACGGATCCATGGGCTCGGTTTCATTTTTGTCTGAATTTTTTCACCATGTAAATACCGTAGTTGGTTAGTTTAGTTATGTGCACACGTAATATCGTTTGAGCAGTGAGCCGCGATATTTTTATCACACGTGAAAAACGGTTCTCATCGAAATATTCCGTATTCCGCTTTATCAAGGTGCTCCATCAAAATACAGTATTCTGGCATGAAATGAATTTAGGAATAAATTACAAATATCTTTTGGTATCTTCGGCAGTCGCGCGGCTTGCGCGCCAAATGCTCACTATACAAAAAAATGGATGCACCGTCACATCACTGTGCTTCTGGAAGCGCGGCACGTAGAGATGGCGCCACGCTGTGGACAGAGCCAAGCAATCCACAGGATGAAGGCGAGCGCGATGCGGTGGAGTCTGACACGGTCGATCTGAGTCCAGATCGAACTGCACCCTCCATTCGCAACACCTTTATGGGCGCGCTACGCAAAGTCAAATCCAAGATCGACGGCAACGAAAACGCCACCGACGAGCAGCGTGAAAACGAGCTGTTTGAGAAGCAATGGCTCGCAGAATTCGATCGACTGCGCGCCGAGTACCGGACCAAGTGGGAGACGTGCACACACTCGGCCGACGAGTTTTGCGGGCTACTCTTCCACTCTAGCGATCAGCAGCAACAGGTGTATCTACTACAAGAGTATCCGACGTTAATGGAGATCTGGCGTGACGCCGATCTCACGGCCAGCTCCATGCGTGTACGGCCCGACTGGCCCGCCGCAAGGGTTGCGTACGATGTGGCTGTCGAGTATAGCGCGGCGCCTTCTCGAAATTGCGCAGATCCAGTTGCAGCTCTCTCGTTCGAGCCACCATCATCGGCCACTAAAGTCACTGAAGAGCCAATAGCATGCCAGCAGCACATCGAGACGTCCCCATCTCTTCGCGAGGCTCTGTCACTGCTGCGTCTGGACTTCCAGTGGACGGAGGAAAGCGTGTTTTCACTCACGGCGCGACTCGAGCGTGAACAGGTATTTTCCTGTGCGGAGCTGCTCGCGTGTATGGCGCGTCGCAATGGCGCGTATTTCGAGCGAGCTATCCAGTCGACAGAGTTCCCACGCCTGACTAAGTCGCTTTGTCGGCGATTGCTCAGCCGTGCTCAGGAGCTCGAGCAGCGTCATGAGAGTGTGCGCGATCTGTCCATGGAGCCTTTACGCGTCAACCCACAGTAGAACATTGAGAACATTGTTGAAGCTGTTGGTGAAATGAGTCATTGTGTTTGGCGGGGTTACCAACCCGATAACAGTTAAGTGTTTCTATTTCCCCCTGTTCGTTGTTTCCTTTCCTTTCACTTGAGCATTTTCAGAATCTTGGGTTCAACATGGACGTGTGGGGTAGCCAGTCAACGGGCGGCGCTGCGGGCGCGGCGGCCGACGAAGAAGAAGAGCAATGGGAGATCGCAGACAAGGGAAAGGACGCACTGATCGTGCTGGTGGATGCGCGTGCCGCCATGTTCGCGCCGTACTCTGGCGAAGACGACGACGACGACGGAGCCGGTGGAGAAAACGACAAACCCGCTAGCTGGTTCCACGCGATCTTGGCGCTGCTGGTGAAGCTGCTCAAGGCGAAAGTAGTAGCGAACGACAACTCGCTACTGAGCGTTGTACTCTTTGGCACGGTGAGTCTATCTACGCATGTGTATGTATCTATCGATCTGTGTCTGTTGGATTCGTATTGATTCCACGGTCTGTTTTTGTTTTTTTGGTTGTTGTGTGGACTGAGATATAGAAAAAGCGTGCCGAGACAAGCTCGTTGGAAAACGTGTACGAGTTGCTGCCGCTTGCGTATCCGTCGGCGCAGCATATCAAGAAACTGCAGTCGCTGCTGGACGGGGACGCTTCGGATCTATCCAAGGAGCTCCAGGCCATGAACAACAGCGAACCACTGGCTTTTAGCAATGCGCTCTGGCACTGCGGCATCGCATTCTCCAGCGCCAAGTACGTAGCCACCATACAAAACTGTGACACGCAAACACAAACAACTGAGTTATGGTACGGTGATGTGGTAGCTTGAAGAAAAAGGACTCGCAGCGTGTATGGATCTTCACCAACGACGACCAGTGCGTTGTGCCGGATGCCGACGAAGTGGGCCGCATCCAAAAGCAGGTGCAGAACCACGCCGAGCTCAAGCGCACGCTCAACTTGTTCTACATCACGCCACCGGGCAAGACCGAGTTTGATCTGGCCACGTTTTACGGGTGCGCGTTCAAAGACTTTTCCAAGGATGATGGACAGGAGGAGCTCCTGGCGACACAGGACGACGCGCTGCTGCAGCCAGCGTTTCCCGTCTCGTCACTCAAAGATCTGCTGGAAACGTCGCTTCGAAAGCGGTTCCGCAAGCGTCGACTGTCGACGCTGCCGCTGCACATCACTAAGGAAGTGTCGATCGGTGTCGAGCTCTACGCACTTGCGGTCGTGCAGCGCAAGAGCTACCCGATCAACCTGGATGCGTCCACCAACATGCCGCTCAAGAGCGAGACCAAGTGGCTCTGCGACGACACTGGCATGTTCTTGACGCCCGATCAGATCAAAAAGTACATGCCGTACGGCGACAGACGGGTGTACTTTTCGCGCGACGACGTCGTGCAGATCAAGTACTATGACGCACCCGGGCTCCAGCTCATTTGCTTCAAGCCGCTCAGTTCGCTCAAGTGGAACGAAAACATTCGTGCGCCGTACTTTATCTACCCGTGTGATGGGTACATTGAAGGCAGCTCCACGGCGTTTTTGGCGCTGCTCAACTCGATGGTCAAGCGCCAGAAGTACGCACTTGCTCGACTCGTCGCACGCAAGACCAGCGAGCCACGGCTGGTCGCGTTGGTGCCGCAGGAGGAAGAGTATGACGAGCTCGGACAAGTGCAACCCACGGGTTTCAACGTCGTGTATCTTCCGTACGTGGACGACATTCGCGATCTTGACGTGGAAAACCTTGGACAAGGTACGAACTGCGAGGGGATCATTCTTTTGTTCTGTCCCTGATGCTGAATGTTGACATGGAACAGCCACGGATGACAAAGTGGAGGCAGCCAAGAAGCTCATTTCGAAACTGAAGCTAGCCGAGCTGCCGACTTTTGAGAACCCAGGTGCGTTTCACTAGACAGTACAGTATATATTTGATTGGCAAGCCTTGAGCTAAATGAATGAATTTGGCGTCAACAGAGCTCCAGAAGCACTATGCAAGCGTGCAAGCGCTCGCGCTGGGTGAAGAACAGCTCGAGTTTGACGAGACCAAGGACACGACGCTGCCAGATGAAGAAGGGTTTGCGCGCAGCGAAGTGCGGGACGCTATTTCCGATTTCCAGGATTTGTGTGGCGACGTGGACAAGAGCAACTTGAAGCGCAAGGTAAGATCAATCATGGATGGAATGAACACAGATGCGAGTGTTTTAGAAGAAAAAAATATCTAATGTCGAATTTCTGTGGAATGGATCTACAGGAACCGGCGGGATCTGCGGGCAAGCGAACCCCCAAGAAGAAAGCAGCCTCAGTGGGTGCGGGAGGCGAGCCAGTGGTAGACAAGACGGCGTGGGCGTCGCTTGTGGCCAATAACACGATCCAGAAAAAGACGGTGGTCGAGCTCAAAGAGTTTCTGTCGGCCCACGGTCTCCCAATTCTGGGGCGAAAGGCCGATCTCGTGGAGCGAGCGATCGAGTTCTTGCAGGAGTAGCTTGGAAAGTCCAAGGCCCCACAGTGTGGAAATGGAAGAGAGAGTTCTCGCTTTGCAACTCAAAGCGTTGTCTGCGGTGCGGCTCGGTTTGTGTGTGTGTGTGTGTGATTCAGGTGGGAAGTGGCAGCGCAGATGTCGTGACCACGAGACTCATGGCCGAGCTGAACTTTTCCTCCACACTGCAAACGCCCGTTGTCGTCGCCGTCGTCGTCGCCATGGACGTCGAGTCGTCGCGCTTGAGTACAACGGGTGAGTAGTACGAGAGTGGGTGCTCGAGCGGTGGCAAGTGCTGCTGGTATTGCCGTAACTGCGCTGACGTGTACGTCTGGGCACTCGTATGGTAGCTCTGCGATGGTTGGCTCTGGTGCTGCTGCTGGTGCTGACTGTGACTGTGATGCTGACGATAGTGCTGCGGGTGGTGCTGATGAGATGGACTCTTCCTGTGCCCCTTGGCTTTGTGGTCCGGTTTCCGTGGCGCGCGACTGAACGTTCCACTGCTACCTTGTGGCCGATGCTGGTGCGTCGCTGACGTCTGATACTGCTGCGGCTGTTGTTGCTGGGGGTGGTGGTGAGAGTACTCTGCATGAGACGGAGGACTGTGACCTGGATACGACGCCTCGTGTCGCCGCAGCTCCCGTGTGTCGCCATTGTCCCAGGACGCCGTGTGTTGGCGCTTCGCTCGTCGCGGCTGGCGGGCGCCGTTAATGCTGGACGACTGTGGTGGTGGTGGCGGCGGCGGTGGTGGTGCGTCCAAGTGGAGCTCAGCTATGCTGTACTGGTGGTGCCGAGGGATAGTCTCCTCCTGACTCCACGTCATGGCGGGGCTCCCAGGTCCCCACGGAGAGCGTTCGTCGCCCCAGTGCCAATCTGATCGCCCCGCTCCAGTGCCCACCATCCGTGGCGGTGGAGGCGGAGGTGCATAGTATGGAGACGACTCGTACTCTGGCTGCGGGATCGACTCGTATGGAGACAGCGGCACGACGGGGTACCCATCACTCGAGGACGACAGTGACAGCGTCGGCGTGACTTTGCACGGAAGCAGGAGCGTGGATGCCGCGTAGGACGATGCGGGCGAGTACGCCGCGAGACTCTCGTCGTACCCGCCACTGAGTAGCCGAGTGCGGTGCAGATCCTCATCGTACCCAGGGTCGTACGGGTACACGCGGTTGCTCGGTGGCTCGGGAACGTACGCCGACGGCACCACTTTGACGTGGTGCTTCTGTGAGGGCGGCGGTGGTGGTGGTGCGTCGTAGTAGTACTCTCCACTTGGTGATCCATGGTCCGCATGCGACGCGTACGGCGGCATCCCCGATGGACCCCAGATACTCTCAGCGCCGTAGTCAGTGAGACTGTCTCGAGGTCCATAGCTGGGACTGGACCACACCTCCTGCGGTTGATGCTGATGCTGATACGGATACTGGTGCTGCAGAGACTGCACGTGGTGAGGTGGATGCTGATGCTGATGGTGAGACTGAGACTGGTGGTGATGGATAGGTGCGATCACCGATAGTAGCGGCATTGGCGGAAGTGGTACGACAGGCAAGTGGCTCAGACTTGGACGACTTGGACTCATCGACTGCGCCAACTCGACGTGTTGTTTCACGAAGGACTCGCCCGTGAGGAACGGATGCTGCATCGCCTGTCGCGCACTCCACCGCTGCGTCGGATCCACACACAGCAAGCCCTTGACGAAATGCAAAAACGACTCACGGCGCGCGTGTTCACCACGCAGCTGCGTCTCAGAGGCGTGCTTGGGGTGCGGGTACGCGTGGACCATATCCTCCAATTTCGAGTATTTGAAGTACTTTTTCGAGATTTGCACCTCGGCTTTCGTGTCGCGTGCGTACTCGACGGGCGTCTTGAGCACAAATTGGTTGTTTCGAGGGTCCACATTGTAAAACTTGAGCACGTTGCGGCCTCGTCTCAGCAGCTCCTGCGGCAGTTTGCCCAGTGTCTCTTCCACGAGTCGAAGCTGGTCGTGTTCGGATACGCCGGGAAACAGCGGCAATCCGAGAAACATCTCGACCGCGATACAGCCAAGCGACCACAAGTCGATCGCGCCCGTGTACGGAATCCCCAGCAGTACTTCGGGTGACCGGTAGAAACGCGACTGGATGTACGAGTAGACCGTCTCGTTCTCCATGCACGCCGAGCCAAAGTCCACGACCTTGATGTGGGGCGTTTGCCCGGTCGCCAGTCGTCCGCTGGTTGGCTTTGCCGAGCCATTGGATCTGGAAGAGCTTCCCACAGGATCCGATGCGTCGCTCTTGCGCGTGGCGGCTACGATGCGATCCATGAGTGGGTCGTTTTCGTACACGACATCCCTCAGAAACCGATCCTGACTGTTAAATAAGCAAAAAAAAAAGAGGTAAGTGAGACCGTCCTGTGCTCTTCCCTAGTCCAGCATGAAACGAGTCACAAAATGGTACGTACCCGACCAGCAGAATGTTCTCGGGCTTGAGATCGCAGTGGATCACGCCGATTTCCTCCATTTGCACCAGCGCGTGAAGCATTTGCTGCAGGAATCCACGCGTCACTTGCAGCGGGAAACCGTTAAACTACAAACAATACCATTTTTACGCCGACGATTTAGTACAGACCCAGTACTGTGAAGGCAGCAAAGCACAGTACGTACGTTGTTTTCCGCGATGAGCTCGTAGACGTTGATGCTGAGCAGCTCAAACACGAGACAGAGATGGTTGCGGAACTCAAACGTGTCTTTCAGTCGTACAAAATGCGGCGCCTCTTCTTCTCTGTATGACGCATTCAGCTAATCCATAGACACAACACACAAATCGATTAGATTCTCTTTGTGGCTTCCCCAAGCAAAGCAACAAACTAAAAGCGTATTACATACCAGTCGCGTGATCTGGACTTCGACAATCGCTTGCTTGTAGTACGACGGGTGGTTGCGGATCACTTTGATCGCCACAATCTCTTTGGTGTCGACATTCTGGCACCGAAAGACCTGGCCAAACGTGCCCTGGCCCAGCAAATCCAACACCACAAAGTCTGGCTGCATGGGTGTCGCGTCACGGCCACCTAGTACGTCGCGCGCGCGAACAATCAGGTTTTGCTCTTCATTGTCCAGTCCGTTGTTGCCCGACGGCTGCGTCTTCTTGGTGAGAATGCGTCGCGATGAGGAAGAGGACGACTTGTGGGCGATCTCTGGATTGGAAATGGTGACCGGGCCATTTCCAGAACTCTTGGCGACTGCAGTAGACCCCGCACTCGCTGGTCGTGCCGCATGACGCGTCTGCTGCTGCTGTTGTTGCTTCTTCTGGTAGTGTTGGGGCTTGTGCAACGGCTGCTGGGTCTCGGCGACTGGTTCTGTTCGTCGCGCGCATCGATGGAACGTTTGCTTGAGCGCCACCGAGAGCTGCACGAGTGCAGACGTCTCTTTCGTCCCACTACTACTCGCGCGGCGCTCTGACTGGCGGTGATGGTGATTCATGGTGCAATTCGATCGGATCCGTGACGGAAGATCAAGTAATTAGTGGACGAGTCCGCGTGCCTGGTCTGCTCCGTGCGCGACTCTATCGCCCCGATCGGCAAATCCGCAACGTGTCCTTTCACGCACGTGCTGCGTCAAATCTCACAACGATACGGATATTGAGATGGATACGGAACAGCAAGTGACGACGCGCGTGTGCCGCGGCGCTGACGCTCGTTGACACGATGTGCTCTCCTTTGCGACTGGCCCGTTCTTGCCTAGGCAGCTGCCTGAGACAGTCAGTGGTGCTGCTGCTGCTCTCGTGGAAATCTCCGCGTAGACGGCGATGGTAAATGGCGCAGCCTGCTACAGTAGATACGGCGCGCACGCGGAGGGGAGCGGCGTACGGTCGTATGTAGTCGTCGCGGCGCCCGCGTGTGGCGTGGCGGTGCTTTACAGGAGTGATGAGAGCACCGCAATGTGGCTGCCTTGGCGCGCTGGTGTCGCCCCGCCCAGGTTTTAACTTACGATAGAGTGGGCTCTTGAAGGCGAATGTATCACGTGGGACGAGCAGAAGGGACAAAACCGCCTGCCTAAAATGCATCTGATTGGTTAAAATTAGTTTTAGAGAGAAATCATTGGTGAATATTCGTCTGACGGATTCCCCTGTTCTCTGAACGACAGAAGTACAGAAAGGGCAGGTGAGTCCAGGACCTAAACCCATTTAGGATCAGACTCAGATTCTTCGAAAGAAAAACCGAGCCAAAATGGCATGCGGGTCGGTTTGGTGACCCGTTTAGTCGCACATTTTCTCCGACCCGTTTGTGTTTGTTTTTTGATGATCTTGTTCGGAACAAAGTTGTTGATAAAGTTGGCAGCGGATGAGATGGATGGATCGACAGGTGGCGGTGTCTGTTTATGCTGCAGAGCTGCTCACTCTGAGATGGTAGGGATCCGGATTCATGCCCCGCTCGTTTCAGTTGGGTGGCTTCCCAATTTCCCTGTCATCACGTGGAAACAGGGAACTTCGATGGCAATAGAGCCTCGACCTTAGAGGAGCCACACCGCAGGATGGATGCCACGCTGTAGCTCGCAGCTTGTGGGTACCCCACGCTCCATGACTCATACAGTGTACCGGTACAGCATGATGCAGCACCTCTAGTAGAGGTGCTGCATCATGCTGTACCGGTACACTGTATGA
>JAADWC010000202.1:0-14774 GCA_023336095.1 Pythium pectinolyticum | reverse complement strand
GTACACATTTTCGTGGCAGCTCGAGTGGACACCGGCGGCGCCGTTGTTGCACAGCGGCGGCAGCGGCTCGGCGCCGTGCAAGTGGCGCACGCCGACCAGCAAACTGTAGTCAATGATGCCGCGGCTCGCGAGAAACACGATATCGTCACACAACTGGCCCTGCAGTCCGTCGGCGTGGAGCGACGACAGCGCCATGCCGGCACTGAGCTTGCGGAAGTCTATGTCCATCATCAGCGTGCTGATCACCTTTTGCTGGCGTGCGAGTTGGATGTGCTTTTCCACGTCGCGTGCGTTGATGGCCTGGCGGCGGTCGCAGTTTCCCTTGAGATCGAACCGCTGGTGGACGGGCCCTTCATGGAACAGGTTCTGCATGACCACAAAGAACATGCGGCGCTTGCCCACGGGCAACGAGATCGAGTAGCAGCCAAAGTAGCGACACAGCATGCTCTGCGGATTGGCGAGCAAGTACCGATGGTACGACGGCAGGATCGCACGCAGCGTGTCGTACTCGTCCTTGGGCACACTCTTGACCATGAAATGTTTGTTGGCCGTAAAGTAAAAGATGTTGCCGCTCTTGCCTTCGGACCCGTGCTCGCTCAAGATCTTGTCGAGATCAAACGACTCCAATACAAACTCCGACTCGATACGGAAATGCTGGCGAATGCTTTGAAACACACGCGGCGCACAGTCGCGAAACAAAAGCGACGTGCTGTCGATCTCGCCGTGGATCACGACGCTCATGGAATCCACGCGGTTGTAGTCGGCCACGGTAAACTCGTGCATCGTCGCGTCGTCCTCGGTGCGTCGCTTCATGGACTGGCGGATCGACTCGATGATGCCCATGGACGTGTACTTCATCACGTCCTTGCGCAGCTTGTTCGACACGTCCAGTCGGTCCGGTCCGTGGCCACTGCCCAAGTCCACTTGGCTCATCGTGCGGCTCACCGGGAGCATCTGCGTGTAGCTCTTGTCGTGGAGCGCCTTGAACACACCGGCGTCGCGGCAGAACAGCACAAACAGACTCAGCGCCTCCAGCACGAGCGCCAGTTGGTCCACGGCGTTGGCCGTCGTGGTCTCGCGGCCCACCGACAACTGGACCACGTACAGCACAAACGACACGACCGTGTACGACGCAAACACGGCCAGATACGGCAAGATGAGCTTGGCCATGCGGCGCGTGGTCTTGTGCGCGTGGAACTCGAGCCGCCGCGAGCGACGCCACGCGATCATGAGCGCTCCCGAGATGTACAGCAGCACGAGATACGCCGGCAAGTGGAAGTAGAGCATGATGTGCGTGGACTTGGCGCCGTTGCTGTTCTCGAACGCGTACCGGAACAGAATACAGTACAGCAGCGCTGCGGGCCACGCGCAGACGTGGTGCTTGAGGTTGTCGGCGTTGAATGGCAGGAACGGGTTGCTCAGCGAGAAGATGAGGTCCAGCGCGAGCATGAGGTACCACATCGTCGCGGCCGTGAGGAAAAAGAACTCGCACCAAAAGAAAAACGCCACGTACGACTCCAAATTGGGCATCTCGGCGCCCAGTTCACGGTTGGCCACGTCGCCCAGCGTCACGGGGATCGTGGTACTGGCGTCGTCCTGGAGCGGGCGATATCACCATGTTGATGGGCGGGTCGTTGGAGGACGAGAAGACCACGGTTGTGAAGCGGAGCGCGAGGCGGAGAGAATTACAGAGCGCTTTTGCGAGATTCGCTCTGCGCGTCGAGATATTGCCGATCGCGTGGACGGCATCCGCGCGCGTGGTTGCTGCTAACAGCGCTGCATGTTGGCCTCCATGGTGTTGGTGTTTGGTGCTGGTCCAGTTGGATAATGTTGGTGTTGGACTGGATTGTGTTGGTTTGCTGGCTTTTTGTTGGATTTTGTTGTGGTGGAACAAACGGGGTAATTTTTCCGGTTTGATTTCCAGCGAAGATATCCAGATTCAACGTGGAGGGTGATGGGCTTGGGGGAGATGACGCGCGAGTGTCGATACGGTCACGGCGCGTGAAGAGACGAGGATCATCATGAATCACAGCCACATTGAGGGAAACTGCAACGTACAGTATTCGTGCTGGAAGTCAGGTGGTAGCTGGCTGCAATGGCTGTCTGGACTGCATTGAACTGGACTGGTTTCACATGCGTGTGGGCCTGCGCTTGCTGCGCTCTAGGTCTTTGTGTTCTTGTGATGGACTCTTTCGATTGCCCACTGTACCAACACTTTTCAGTACGGCAGCTCTGCAGTACCATAGTGCAGCCACGGTCAGCGACTCCATACAGTAAGAACAAACAGCACCACCCCTACTCACTTTGGCAGCACTCAATCCCCTATACTACTAGTCACTGTACCGTCATGGCCAACTGCCTGGTCGATCCACGGCTCCTTTTTGGCGACGCTAGCGCCGACGTTTCTTGCTCGCGGCATCCGCTTGGTGGTGCTTGTTGTCAAGGGCGAGGGTTCCATCAATCAAAAGCACTCGCGGGTACCGTACCCGGTTACACTAGTTACACTCGTACCAGCACACATGCCGTCAGCTATTTCGAGCGAGAGAATACAATGGTCATTGGCCTCCCATAAAGATCCACAGGCATTGCTTCTCACGGACACTATCGACCTACTCAGGACGCAGTGGCAGGAAGCCGTGTCCATCTAGTCTGGCAGGCAATTGTGTCTGCAGTGTATACACGCACGATAGAAGGGAGAAGGTCGCTATACATTCATACCTGGCTCTTTAGCAGTGGGGGGAGAGGGAGGCTGATTGGTCGCGAGAGCTCTCGTCCTCGCACGTCTGCCAATTCAGCGCCATTTCAGAACTCGCTGCGTCCAGCGACAACGACCCCCTCGCCGTCGCCGTCACCGCGCCACGCGCTCTTTTCAACCCGCAGTGGCGGCCGTGCAAATGGCGACCGCGTGAGCTGCCACAGCTCCTCGCCACCAGCTCCTGCCCAGTACTACCCAGCTCACTGCCACAGCACGACCACGACGAAGACATCGTAGCGATGCCAGCACGGCCACAAGCAAGAATGGCGACTTCCAGGCTCCTCGTGGTGTCTTTCCAGTGCAGTGCAGACACACTGGCCACGCCACCACGAGAACAAGCAAGCCACTACACCACCGCCTGCGACACACGCACGTTCACGCCTGCTGGAGCCGTCGATGTGTCGTTTCTCCGTCCAGCCAGTACCACGACCGTCTGCCTCACACAACACATCAAGGGCTGGGCCACTGACCGTGTCTGGTTTCGTCTGCGACGGCGCGCGTCTGGTCTCACATAAATGGTGCAACTCATCACCATGGACCACGATGGTAATCAAGTGCAGGACGTATTAGGGTTGACCGATGTACCCATCTACTATCTCCCAGACCCAGACCCCGCCATCGTGTTTGGTGTGGCCACTGAACGCAAGAAGCCATCCGTCGTGGAGTACCTGTGCTTTGGCTGTCCCCTCGTTTCGGTCGGCACCCGTTCAGATCTGAGCCGAGCTCCAGCTTCTTTGTGTTGGGGACGCTGTCGTTTGTACCACGTTTCGGGAACTTTGCCAGAGCTGAGCGTGGTGTGGTCTACACTACGCAGCACCCAGATTCCCATTCTCAAGGGAAAGATCTCAGCCGTCACCAACATGGAAAAGTCAACCAGACGACTCTGCAGTGGCGGTCGTCTAGTGCGTGCTACATGGGCCTTGAGCCGACACAAATTGGAGACGTGGTGCGCGTGACCAAGGCCATGAGAATGGCGTCGTGTATGCCGGCGCCGCTTCAATACCCGCCGACCAATCCGGGTTCTAGTAAGCTCCCAAACCACCCGGCGTCGACGTCACGGCCAAGTCAAGAGCGCTGGCGACTCGAGTATTGAAGACTCAAGGTTCCCAAGCGGCCACAGAATGGGAAACCATTGGTACTATTGAGCCACGGCTCGACATCTCGAGATTTCCCTCACGGTGGTCTTCAAAACCACGCCGACGTTTTTGCCGCGTGAATTGGTCTGGACAAAGTCTTCACGCTTGCGGCTACCAGGACATGAAATGAAGGACTCCATGGGCATCAAGGTCGGCCCAGTACATGGCAGTATCGTTTCCAACAACCTCCGCGGTCGTGGTTCAACCAGTGTGTCCGTGAGCGTCCAGTGCGGCCGTGAATATGCCACTTTTGTGGTCGCCACCAAGACCGTATCCCGTGGATTGTGGATCAAGTACGATGTTTTCGCGGAAGCAAAATTGCTGTGGAATCTCGCCGTGTGCTGGCCTACTGTGTGTCCAATTTGCATCGGCGGAGCTGCTCGTCTTCCTGTCGAGTTGTACTTTTGCGCCAGCCAACCCCAGTGGATCGGCCTGCATGTGGTTCCCCCCACTCGTGCAAAATGCCCAACTTTCGGAAATCAAAGTCGCAAATCCGCGGATGTCTCGACGCCGTTGGGTTCTGTATTGCTCAAAACCAACTACGCCGTTGTCCGTTTCTCGGATTTCGCAGTGGCGGCCGCGTTCGTCAGAGCACTCCAGTACCGGAAGTTCCATTAGGAGCTCCATTTGGAGGTCCATACGGATCTCTTTGCGGATATGCAGCGTGATGGAAAGCGTGCGAGTGAAGGTCGCCAGTCAACGTGTTCGTGTGAGTGAGGGTGGGTGTGTCAGGTGCGGATCAAGCGGGCCGAGCTGGCAGCATGAACGAGAAACCCGTGACGACACGATTGTGCCCGCCGGGTTCCCCATCGAACGACTGCGCGCGACCCGTATCAATTGAGAGCGAGAAAGCACGAGAGCCAGAGGGCCAGTTGGTGTTTGGCGATTGGCGTTTGGCGGTGAGTGATGCGCACCACGCGAATGTGAATGGAGGCAGCCGTTTGCCTCACGTAATGATCGGCTGTTTCGATGGAGGGACAAGGGCAGGGGCCAGGTTTACTCCACGTGAATGGGTTCGCTTGCGTGCTCAACTTCTGCGTGCTGGACGCGTGGACGAATACTGGTCAACAGAAGTGATTGAGTTTGTGGCTCCACTGTGTATCTGAACTTGGCTTTTGTACTTTTTCCCATTTGTTTTGGTGTTCATTTTTTTGGATTTTCCTACTAAATCGAGATGTGAAGTGACGGTTGAGCGAGATATTTTCTCACACGTCGCAGTGCTCATCGTCGACGTGGATCCAATCAGCCCCCATAGCATTTTGCACTTCGTTTGAATATCGAGATGGTTGGAATGACGATGGAGTGACAGTACTGTATCGATTCACAAGTCATAGAGCTCATCAGAGTCAGATTTGCCACGAAACAGCGACAGCTGCCATCGAGGTGATTTTTGACCAATCAGCGACCAAGGAGCGTTCGAGGTTCGTCGAGCGAGGTTGGTGCAAGAGACAGTGTGTGTACTCCTAAACGGGGACAGGCACTAAAGGCAGGTAACGCTGGTGGTTTCCATCGACATGATGGGGCCGCCCAAGCAAGCCGGCGGCGATGATGGAGGTGGCGGCGCGGGGGCGGCGAGTGCGGAGCCAACGACCTCGTCACCGACGCTATGCAACACGGCGCTCGCGTCGCAAGCTCTACAGGAGATCACGGCAGCGTTCCAGGAGGACGCAGCCGCGTTAGAACCGGAGAAATATGGATTTGGTGCCAAGACAACGCTGCCTACGGCGGTGAGCTGGGCACCAGCGCCATTGGCCAGTGACGCAAGTGCGGCTTTCCAACAGGGAGTAGCGCCACCGCGAGAGCGCAGCGGTGGGATCAAATGGTGTGAACCAGGCCAAGAACCAGAGCAGTTGAGCGAGCGCAGCAAGCTGCGCACGGACGACGCTGACCCGACGAAGAAAATTGACTTTGTCTGGGGAAAACGCACTGCTATGGGCGCGCAGGCACCGCCTGTCGTCAAGCGCACATTGCCGCAGCACCTCGGCAAACTCTTCCATGCCCCGGGCACGGCAGCACCGTCCACCTCAGCCGGTGGCGAGAGTTCCAAGACGAAGAGCAAGAAGGGACGGCGACACGGGAACCCGACGTCCAAACCAGGACCAGCGACGGCGCCGACCCAAGGTAAAGAAGCTGAGGAAGAGGTACCTGCAACGCCCACGGCCAAAGAATCGGAGAATGTGTGGCTCCGTGCGAAGGAGGTTCTGCTCATGGAGCACAGTGCCAAGAAGCCAGATCTCCTGCACGCGGATGAAGTCCAGTACGCTGAGCACTACGAGGTTGCGCGCGGCACCACGTACCGTACCATGCCAGACGGGTACCAACGGGCGATGACCACGACAGAAGAAGAGGCACTCTTCTTGTGGCGTGTCAAGATGATCCACCTGGCTGCGCCGCCGGCCTTCATCACTGAGACCCACGCGCTCAAGGAGCGGACGCTACTATGGCAGACCCACCACGACCTAATGGGGTACAAGCTCTACGTGGCGACGCCGCCACAGCTGAAGTGGCCCGCGGCAACAGCCAAATTCCATTTCTGCTCCAGCTTGGTGGACAAGAACCAGAAAGACCCGGCGGAAGGAGTCATCGATCTGATTGATGACGTTCACGTTTTCACGTGCTCGGCGGCGTCGCACATGGCAGTGCTGCGGTTTGTGCGGCCAGAGACCCGAGACAAGTGGACGGATCGTGTCTTCAAATTCCCCTTCGGCCACATCACGCTGCGGGCGACGGATACCTTTGAGCAAGAAAGCAAGAAGGCAGGGCTGGACGCGAACGCCATCTCATTGCTCTACCCCATTCACCTGTTGGGCCAACCGGACATGGCACTGTCTGACGTCCATGCCATTGCCACCGAATTGAGCAGCGGCTTGCCAATTTTGGACATTGTACCGCTGGAGGCCACGGGTAGCAGGACACTGGAACAGCACGAATGGAAAATCGTACTGAACAGTCTGTCGGCGCCAACGGGCATCGCCAAACTGCGGTGCCTCAAGATCACGCAAGGCGAGCGCAAGTTTGAGATGGGTGTGCACCAGCCGCGCCTCGCACCACGGCACCCGTGTAATGTGTGCTTGGGCACTGGGCATTGGCGCAATCAGTGCAAGCACAAGGGCAACCAGGCGAAGATTGCCGAGATTAGGCCGCAGTTTGAGCGCGAACTCACTCTGCCGGCGACGGAAGTGTATGAGCTGGAACCAGTGGAGGCCACGCTGGAAGAACACAGGGCTCAAATGGCTCGGATTCGACTGGCACTCGCACCAGATCTTGCTGCGGTAGAAGCTGCAGCCAAAGCCAAACAAGAAGCTGATGCGGTGGCGGCTGCGGCAGCACTGGCGGAGGCTGCAGCAGCAGCAGCGGCAGAGGCAGCGAAGGCGACGGCACATGCCGCCCAAGTCGCGCAACAAGAGCGTGAAGCTGCAGCAGCGGCGGCCCAGCGCGCCCGCAAGGCCAAAACCAAGGCAAAGAAAGCCCAGTCATCGGTACAGCAGCTCTCGGCCGCACTCAAGAAAAAGAAGCCGATCAAGAAAGGCAAGAACGCCACGGTGGCGAAGTCCACGGCGCCCGCTGCTCCTGTGCAGCCAGGGAAGACTGCGAGACCAAGTCGCGCACTTACTATTTTACCAGAACAGCGGTGGCTATCGGCTGCAGGAGAGTACAACAACACGATTGGTGCGGTACCGGGTGAGAAGCGGAAATGGCAAGAGGAAGAAGTGTCTGTGTCTGATCTGGCACCGCTCTTCGAGCTCACACAGGATGAGCCCAACAGCGAACCGCCTGTACGTCTCATGCGCTCGGAGGGTGAGCGAGTAGTCGTGCGTGGTCTCTCCGAGCCGGAACGCATGGGTGCGGCAAAGAAGGAGCAGGCCATGGTCACGCAGTACTTCAACCGCGTCGAAGCGGCCGCGGCGATGAGTACCAGTGGCGAGGTGGAATGCGTCGGTGTCCAGCCGGCGACGCAACCAGCTATCATGGCCCGCGCATTGATAGCAGGCTTGGGCATGACGATCGTGCAAACACCCGCCAACGGTTCATGTCTTCTCCACGCCATAGTGGCAGCACAAGCCAGTACGTGCGGCGCTGTCATCGACGCGACGGACGCGACCGAGCGGACAGCGACTTTGCGACTCCGGAAAGATCTGTACGAGCAGGTGGGTGAGCATCTACCCAGGCACATCGCACATGAAGCGTTGGCGCTCCAGGCACTCGCGGCCATGTACTTACCGCCCCAGGACGAGCCCGACGCGCCTGAGCTCCAACTCGAGAAGCTTTTGGCTCACTTCCACGCCGCGGGCAAGATCAAAACGCTCGACGTGGAGCGCGTCTACTGGGGTGGACCAGCTGAACTCACGACTTTCGTGGACTGGGCGAGGCAGCCAATGCACGTACTGGACGTGTGGCCCAGTGGAGAGACATTCGTGCAGCGGTACACGCTGGCCGACCATGTGCAGGCCGCTGGCCAGACTGTGGAACGCGTGGTGCAAGAAACTCTCTCCGTGCAGCGCTTCCGTGCACACATCGCCATTTACAAACGTCTCATGGTCATCCCACTGGTGTTACTGTGCCATCACTCGTGGCATGATGGTGTCGCGAGTGGCCACTTCTCAGCGGCACGTTTTCCCAACAATTTGTATGCGGACTGGGCGGGGAGCAAGGACAATCGTGCCAGGATGCTGTTGCGGTTGAACAAGGTCATGGCGACCATCACGATGACCGATGAGACGGGAACGCCAGCATCCGCGGCTTTTCTGGACGCAGCTGGGCCTCCAGATTCCAGTTCGGAATATGTACCAAGCAGCACGGCCACAGATTCCAGCATGGCCACGTGTGATGGGCACGACGGCAGCACTTCTCTCTCGCCGCCAAGTTTCCAGCTACTCGGTTGCGGTGAGCCAGAACAGCCTCCGGAAGGTACCGACGACGGACCGAGTCGCACAGGCACCATCTCGGGTACAAGTGGGAAAGGTGATGATGCGATGACGCCAGGTGCGGTAGGAGCCGATGGAGATACGTGCATGGATGTACCATTTGACGCTGAGGATCTCTCATCGATCCTCGACTCGCAGCCGAACCCAAGCCTCCAATTTGATTCTATTGACCGGTGGATGCCGGTCAGTTTTGTCAAGTCGACTGGCTCGCTACAAGACGGAGACGAAGCCCGATTGCTGGAAGAACTACAAGGATCGAAGCCGTCCAGCGCGGAGGGGAAAGCGACGCTGCATACCACGAACAAAGCCAACAGCACGGCGTACGGGAACTGGAAGCCGAAACAAAAGAAGTCCAGTCCACGCATGTACGCCCTCATCAAGGACTGCACTACGGTGGGCGCTGCCTGCGCTGCGCTGCGCGAGCATCCAGATCTCCTCCGGGCAGTGTTGCATGCCGTTCCATTCCCCGAAGTCGTGGTTGCGCAACTCGACAACAATGTGCTACTACATGCCGGGCGAGCCGCCATCTGTGTCGCGCGAGCACAGATGCTCTATCGCTTGCTTCCATTTCTGTCGGCGAAGGCAGCGAAGTTCTGCCAGGAATGGGGAGAATCGCTGGTGTCGCGAGCGGATCTTGGCGCTCGGTGGGCGCTGGCGAGAGACACAGCGAAATGGCGAACCGTCACTGCCCACGCAGCGAAGGCCAAGGTGTCAATTCCCAATAGGGTACACACGGGCCTGGACCTCAATCACTGGGCACGCCTCGTGGCGTTCTTGCTTGTGGTGCCCGGCAACGTTCCACTTCACTTTCAGAAGGCAGGATTCCCGATGCAGTGTGACGCGTTGCTGCTTTGGACTGGCAGAGCAGAGAACCTCGAAGTGGTGACCGCTGCAGCCACGGCACTGCGTGAGCGTCGATGGGCGGCGACACTGCAAGTGATCCAGCACTGGCAGATACAAGGGCCTCGACTATCCGTCACGGTCGCCGTCTCGCACCCAGGTGCGAGCGGCGCCGTAGCGGCCCGTAGTTAAAGGCATCCCACGGGTGCCAGGTCCGTCTGCAGAGCTCTTTGCAGATGGACCACGGGGCTGGACGGCGGCAGAAACGTCGCCCACCAGCACCAAACACGGGGAGCGAGTAGAGAAGAGGAAGGCACCGCGTACTGGAGGAACGCGTGGCACCAAGCGTGAGCGTCGTCAAAGGAGATGGACCAATCGATGCGACAAGGAGGCCTCGCCGTTGCTGTGCGTCACACAGAACGTGCGTGGCATGGCCAAAGAGGAATCCAATCTTTCCGACTGGTTCACTGGATTCCGCAAGCGCACGTCGCTAGGCCAGGCAGATGTCGTACTGCTCCAAGAGACACGGGCGACTGCAGCGTGGGTACCGAACCTACGAGAGCAACATGCGCGTGAGTGGGGTTTTCGTGCTGACCAGCTCGTCGAGCCGCTCTCTTTTTGGCAGAGCACGCCGACCGCCGCTGGCGGCGTTGCGATCCTGCTGAGACCAAACTCCGCGGTGACCAATCCGCAACCGCTTTGGCAGGAGCATTGGTCACCTTGGTTTATGGCTCTCAATGTGGAAGTGCGTGGCACGACGGTCACTGTGGTCAACGTCTACGGTCCCAGCGGGAAAAAAGCGGTGAGAGAACTGTTCTACGACAGGCTTCGTCAATACCCCAAGCCGCTCGGCCCGGTCCTGCTTGGCGGCGACTTCAACTGTACGTTGGACGACGAACTCGACCGTAGCTCACCGACTTCACAGTGTCACGACTCGCCGGCGCTCCACGCTTTGTTGGAGCACTGGGGATTGTGCGATGTCCTGCAGCCAGAAATGGATGCGGTCGTTACGGAGGCGGACAAGCTGGACTTCTACACGCGTTACCACACGTACCAGTATCGAATCCGCGGCGACTCACTCGCTTCAAGTCGCTTGGATCGGTGGTACGTCAGCAGTGCCTGGACTCCGCACGTGCGCAGCTACAGTGTTGACACGCCGGTGAACGCGAGCGACCACGACGCTGTTTCTCTGCAGGTGGAGGTCCATCCACGGGGGCAGTCAGTTGGGCGACGCAGACGGCCGCGCGTCAGATATCCTCTTCCGCACGGCTGCCAGGCGATTGTTACTGACTTGAGCCACACAGCACTGGAAGAGTTTAGTGCTGCTGTCGACGATATGCCCAGTGCCCACAGTGCCCATGGATGGGACGAGCTGAAAAACATGATTCGCAGGACGGCGCTACTGCAGCTTCGGCACACGCTCCGTCGCCGACAGCGTGGCCAAAGACGCAGACGCCAGCGACTCTCAAGGGCGCTGCGGGCGGCGCTGCGCCACGCCCGTCCACGAGGCGCTGTCGGTACTGCCACCGTACATGACATTACAGACGGCATCGACTCGCTGGCGCTTGATCCAGCAGCACGAGTTGCAGGGCTCAGACGCGCCATCATCCGCCTGGATAAACGACGTGCAGCTGGGAGACGACGGACACGATTTGCGACCCACGCGGCCGGCACGCCGGAGTCAGAGCGGGCGTTTTTCCAGCGTTTTTCGACGCGGCAAGGTCACCGTCAGGGTGTGCAACTACCACACGACGCCTCCGACACACGCGCACCAGCGGATCGGTTGGCGGCAGATTGGTGTGCCATCACGCAGCGTGGCCCGTGCGATGCCAGTGCAGGGGAAACTCTGCTCGCTGCTCTGCCTGTTGGGCTGCCCCGACCGGAGCTCCAGCACCTCGATGACGAGTTCACTGAAGCAGAATTACGACTCGCCATCGCCGCATGCCCGCGAGGCAAAGCGGCGGGACCCGATGGGCTTCCCAACGACTGGTATCGTGATCACGTCGATGTACTCGTGGAGGTACTGCTGCCGCTACTGAACAGGTGGCATCGGCAACGGACTCTACCAGCTAGTTTCCGGCAAGCTCAAATCGCGTGCATTCCGAAGACGGCAACGCCAGCGACAGGACTGGACTTTCGTCCAATCGCACTACTCAACACGGATTACAAAATTTATGCCAGACTGCTGCTCAACCGAGTGAGGCCCCATCTCCCAGACCTCGTGGCTCCGACGCAGTACGGCTTTGTTCCCGGTCGCCAAGTGCATGACGCCATCGACGTTTTCCATGGAGTTCAAGCGCTCGTTCGCACCCAGCAGGCGCCAGCCACGGCCCTGGCGGTGCTGCTGGATTTCGAGAAGGCCTACGACACTCTTGATCGGCCTTTTCTCCTCCGCGTACTGCGACGCGCGGGTTTCCCTGCACGATTCCAAGCGGCCGTGCAGCAAATGCACTTGCTCACAACGGCGGAGTACATTGCGGGTGACACGGTGTCAAGGGAGCAGGAAGTTCTCAATGGCATCAGGCAGGGATGCCCGCTGGCGCCGACATTGTTTGTGCTCGCTGTCAACGTCTTGTACGAAATGATCGCACGTGACGCCGAGGTACCTGGCATTCGTCTCCCATCAGGGGACGAGGTCGGCGCTGTTGGTTTCGCGGACGACACTACCGTGTATGTGGAGCACGCGGGCGCGCTGCAGCCACTGCGAGCCCTCCTCAGCAAGTTCGCCACCGCGACAGGGCTTCGCATCAACGTCTCCAAGTGCGTGGTGGTCAAACTGGGGGACGGTGATGGTGAAGAAGACGCCGCTGCAGCTGCGGTCTTCCCCACCGCCGCGGCCGCGGCGCCAACGCGCCTTCTCGGCGTACAAGTGGCCACAGCGAATGTGGCGTCCGCAGCATGGAACCTCACCATGCAGCAGGTACGAGCACGCTTACACTGGGCCGGGCTCAAGACGACGAACGAAACGCAGAGGATCAAGCTACTGCGCGCCATTCTGTTGCCGAAATTCTTGTTTGTGGCACGCCACCACTGGCCCACGGCGCCCGTCATCGAGCGGTTCCAGCGACTAGTTGATAACTTCGTGTGGGCAGGCAGTTTCGCAGCCACGCAGCAGCGGAAGAGGGCATGGATGAGTCGCCACAGCGCGCGATCTGCGCTGCGAGACGGCGGGCTCCACCTGCCGCACTTGACGCATGAGCTGCTCGGCTTGAGTGTCGACGTGGTCCAGCGTTGGTCCAGCCCATGTGCAGGTTTCAGGAGCACCATTGGAGCAGTGCTTCTCAATTCCGCACGGACCCACACGCTCGCTTCCACGCGCACGGTGCCCAACAGTCTTACGCTTTTGCCGACACTGGCGAAAACCGGCGCACGTCTCCGATGCGCTCTCACGAGCACACCACGCGAGGCCGACGAAGCTGCGTTGCTCGCCGAATTGCTGCCCCACGTCGGTCGCGGTACCTCCAGCGATTACACGTGGGATGGCCTCTGGTTTGCCGTGGACTACGGCCGCGTGGCAGGCCCGCTGGCACAACTCCGTCAGCTCCAAAGTGCCCGCTTTGGGAACCTCCTGGTGGCGGCGCTGCTCCAAGCCTCCATTGTTGGCGAGGAAATGCTCCTCACAGCAGCTGGTCAGCCCGTCACACCCGCACATTTCCCTGGTGTTTTTATCCACGGCGACACGTTCCAAGATGTTTTTACCATCGCCTGGGACACGAACGGCCGTATCCAGTTCCTGGCGCGCAAGCACTCCACCACACTTGGACCAGCGGACTCGTACCACTTTCGGCGCTTCTGTGACACGGTCGTCTTCAACTACCCCGGCCTCTTGCGTCCGCCCGGCCAACCTGACGATCTCGTCATGCGGCCAGCGACGCTTGACGGATGGCGGCTGCGCCCAGGATTAGTGGGTCGGGAACTGTGGTGGAGCCCATTGCACGAAGCCGAGGTGTTTGTCGGGATCGTGACTTCTACTCGCGAGGCTGAAGCCACGGCGCGTCGTTTTCTTTGCACTGCCACCGTGCACTTCGACTTGCACGAGCAGCTGGATCAACCATATGCGTTATGGACGGGTTTAGCGGCGCCAACAGCGGCACGTGGTCGGGAATTGGCACGGGGCCCGCAGCGAGCACAGTGTCTACTGGAAGCGGACGCGCGACAAGGCCGGTGGGCGACGCGCGACGCCGAAATCGCGGAGGCACTAGCGCTGGTCTCGTGGACGCGCATCCTGTACTTCCCTGGTGCTCCTGCGTCGCAACGACTCCTCTTTCACAAGATCAAGGGGGACAGAGTCTCAGGATGGGACCGTGTCCATGCTCAGCGAGGCTGCCCGCACTGCCCGTCCTGCCCCGAGGGTGGACAAGCAGCCCACATTTTCTGGGAATGTGCTCAAGCGCAAGTGCTGTGGCGCAATCTGTGGCAGCACTGGGAAATGTGGTGGACCCGCACCGAGACCGACAGATACGCCAGTCTCAAGCGCGATGTGTTCAGCCTCCGACTCAAGGTCTTGCCTGATAGGATTTGGTCACACCCGGCACTGGCTCGCCTCGGTCAGCCCTCCACACAGGACACCGTGGCGACTCAGCTCGCGCTTCAAGCGCTGTGGGGCAGACACGTCCTGCACACGCTCCACACACTATGGCGGTGGCGCACGACGCCGGACCGACTGGAGGACGTGTGGTCAGCGCCACAGGCTCTCGCCTACCACAGCGCTTGCCTGCGGTCGACCTACTGGGGTTTACGCTGGGAGTACCGGCTCCACAGCGCAGCAACGACCTACACGGCGGAGACTCTCGCGGTCATGTATGAGACAGCGGCCGACACGGACGCGGCTGTCGAGCTGGCGGTGCGGCAGCCCACTTTCATCCCACAGCAGTACCTCCTCCTCTTCGATGGCGGGTCCAGAGGCAACCCAGGGCCGGGTGGTGCTGGGGCCGTCATTGCCGCGATTACGGGCGACGGCGTCGCTATCCAGATCGTCTGGTCGGCCGCCATGTCCATGCAGGCGTCGACCACCACAAACAACCAAGCGGAGTACACGGGCCTCGTCACGGGGCTCACGGCGGCACTGCATAACAAGTGGTGCCCTCTGGTTGTCATCGGTGACAGCCAACTCATTTT
>JAADWC010000201.1:0-14785 GCA_023336095.1 Pythium pectinolyticum | reverse complement strand
CTCCTGCAGAAGTGCGCTGTACCGCAACCTCCTCCTCCTCCATCTCGCGCCGCCTCCGTATCGTTTACCGCCTCCGCTCATCTGCTCATCTGCTCATCTGCTCATCGTTCTCGTTTTTGGGAGCTCGTTGTGAAAACTGAAGGCGAGCGCTGCAGTCCATGTTTTCATATGTCAGTGAAAAACAATTATTGTCCATGCGTTTCCATGTATGGTCCATTTCGTATGAATCGAGCACAAAGCTGGAAATTACTGATGAAAGATTTGAAATTCCTCGAGAACTTTTAACACGCATTATTTCTGTCAATCGGTACAAAAAGGGTCGATTTTGGTGGGTGGTTTGCGGATCAGCAAATCCGGAACATTGTTGCGGACTGTGGTGTTTGCCATTCCGTATAGCTGTTTCCTTTCTAATGAACCCCATGGGACTTTCATTACAATCGGCGGCGAGATGCACGTGCAGCTCACTGCCAAACACGACACACTTTCATGGTTGTCTTCACCCTCTCAATAAAAAGTTAAATCGGGAAAGCAGTGAATATCCGTGATTAGACCATCTAAGCGATTTGATTGGACTAAAACATAGTATATCAGCCAATCGTCGCTCGTGATCGCCTTTCTCACGGTCGTGAGTGCCACCGGGAGGCGTGGACCCAGTGGCGCAGTCAGAAGAGCGCGCGAGATGCCGTGAATGGACTGCGGAGTCGCTTCTGAACCGTACGAGCGATGCGTTCGTCCGGAAATTGCTCGGCGAATGGCGCGCTGTCGTGACCAAGTCCCAGTTCATCAATGCCATGTTCTCACGCGTCAGAAACGCTGCTGTCGGGCGTGTTTTCACGGCGTGGAGGCATGCCTTTGTCGCTCAAAGGTGCCAGGAACACCAACTCGTGGCTCAAGTGCAGCGCCTCCGTGGGCATCGGGTCCTGAGCAAGGTACTGACGAAGATGAAGTCTCGCGTCGCTCTGAAGCGTACTTGTGTGAAGGTGTTCTTGCCCCTGATGCATCGCCACGCGTTGTCGGCAACGTGGGAAGCCTGGCGTGAATACCACACGCGGGAACGAGCGACGAGGACCTAGCAGAGGCCCAGTCACAGTCTCAGTTGCGGCCGCGAGTCTTCGGCGGTGGCGATCTCCCGCGCAGACCAAGTGCTTGTGGCACTGGCGCGCCATCGTTCACCATCAAAAGTGGATGCGGGGCATGACGGCAGCCGCGCTCTGTTCTGGCAAATGTACCAGTATCGGACGTACTTTGCCGCGTGGACGCGGTGGCGTGTTCCACGAGCGGAAGCGGAACATTGCCACACGCGACGCAAACCACCGTCGTCTTCGAGCCTGGCGACGATGGGTTTCGTACCACAAGGCGCAGCGCCTAACGATCTGAATGTATGGCAAGGCGACACGGCATCGGCGTCAGCGAGTTGCAGCTCTGTATGCGTGGCGTCAGCGCCTCGCGGCCCACCGCCACCGCAAGCTCGTCGAGGCCGCGCTGACGCTGCGTCGCACTCGTCTCTTCATCCGTGATTGGTACACACACCGTGGAGATGCGTGCTCACCGCCTACAACTCACGGTGGCGAGTGTGGCGTTCAACCACCAGACGCTAGTGGCTGTGTGGCGGCAGTGGGCACCGTACGTGAAGGTGGTGCGGAGCCATCTCCACGAACTGCAGCAGAACACCGATCGCCTACAGGTGCTGGTGCTCTGCTCGTCGTTTCGAGCGTGGTGCCGTCGCCAGCGCAACGTGAATCACGTGGTCGCGTTGCTGTGTGGACGTTGTAGCCGCCGAACGGCACGGCTCGTTCTTCATGCGTGGTTTCGATTCGCGTCGGCGACAAAACAACGGAGAGAGAAAGCTGACGGCTTTGCGCTAGCCGCCGCCCCGGTTGTTCACGAGGCCGTGGATGCGTGAGAAGCCGTACTTCACCTGTTGGCGCTGTACGAGGGCAACGTGGACGGAGACGTCGACGAGGTGGGACGACGTCTGCAGCGTAGTGTCGCCAGGAAGATGCTGCGACGCTTCGTACGGATCCTTCCGTTGTCCAGATCCAGCACAGACTCTCTTCGGCGCTGGAGATCGTCCTGTGGCTGTCGCTCCCGCACAACGTGATCATCCTCGTGCTGGTACGCGTGTAGGCTACAGAGAAGATGAAAAACGCACAAACCAAAGAAATGCAGAACTGATAGTCACATTGATGTTACCAAACACTTACTTCTTCAAAAACATCTAAGTCTTCTGTCGAAGCGCATGATGGGCGAGGCGATGAAATTGAGGCTAGGTATCGGTCGTACAGATGCGCCACGTTGTTGCCGTACACAGCTTCCACAAAACGAACCAGCGGTGACGTCAAAAACGCCTCACAGCTTCCACAAAACGAACCAGCGGTGACGTCAAAAACGCCTCGACAAGTGCAGCGGCGCGGGGATCTTCTGCTGAAAAGCGAACGAGCCTCTGCAGAAGACGAGCTGCCTTAGGCGTGAACGCAAGCTCCGGACAAACACGATCGCGGGAGGAGTAGCACAACTTCATGAATGGCGTGGCGCTCCGCTTCTTCTTCCGGTTTCTCGAACGAGGTGGTGCCATCGGGTCTTGGCTCGAGCGACGCTGCCGCGATGAACGCGTTGACGCGGCCGCATCCTGCCTTCCATCGCGGTGCTGCGACGACGAGGAAAGTAGTGCCGCCGCGTCTTGGCTGGCATGGTGCTGCCATGACGACGAACGAGCTCGCGCGATCGCATCTCGATTCCCGTGACGCCGCCCCATCACTCGCCTCTCAGTCGAAACTTTGAGTTGTGACCGTCGTCATCTGAGATGACTCATCTCAGGTCACCTCTGCGAAGAAGAAAGAGCTGGGAGAATCTGGACGAGAGATGGTACGATCATAACCAATCATCCCTCCTCCAGCGATATTCTCGCACGCCGGCTAAGCCCACCAATCACCGGTAAGAAGGTACAAATTGAGCACTCTGATTGGCTCAGAGTTAAAATTCCATGCTTCAAGGAGCTGCATCCCCCGCCAAAATTGATTTCTTCCACAGAAGTGACCAACACCCATTGTGTTGTGACCACAAGTTCTCGGAATGACCATCATTTTTGCACGGAACAACGGATGGGCGACGTGTATCCATGAGGGAGCTTGCCGCTACCCTCGATCTGTTTTGATCATTTCGGATTCTGTGCGCTGCCGGCTGCTTCTCCCTCCTTCCAAGGATCCACCCTCCAATCTCTCCGACATGCTGTGTAACCTGCAACTTCGACGGCGATTGACGGAATGGCACAGCGCCGCTCTCCACTTGCCAACGACGGTGGCATCTCGATAACAAGACGAGTCGGCTGCCTGAAATGTAAGGCTGGCCGTGCGACGCTGCCTGGTACGTAAGGCGGCGTCCGGTGAGGATGGTGCTTGTGGCCCTGGGTGCGTTTTGTCTCTGGATATGTGCGCTCTCCTCTCACCAACGATGGTGGCCTTTCGACAACAAGACGAGTCGGCTGCCTGGAATGTAAGGCTGGCCGTGCGACGCTGCCTGGTACGTAAGGCGGCGTCCGGTGATGATGGTGCTGGTGGCTCTGGGTGAGTTTTGTCTCTGCGATAGATTCGCTCCGCGCATCTAACAAATGTCTTGATTGGCTGGATAGTGTTTTCACCTGGCGACACAAACTCGAAGCAGATCGACTGACTCGATCTACGGCCACCCTGTTCCCATCCTGCGGACTCTGCCCAGATCAAGCCTCGACTACTCACATCTACGCCATCTGAGCCGAAAGCTAGACAGCTCGACCGCGTCCACCCTGCGCGCTTTGCCTCGATGAACCACCGACTGTCCATACCTACGCCGCCAGAACCGGAAGGCATGCTACTTGGCTGCGCCGAGACGATCACTCAATCGTAGGTCAGACGTATTGTTCGACGTTTCAATACACTTTTGGGTTCAAAGCGAAATCTCCCTCGTTTGTATTTTTCTGAGTGTGATTTGTTCTGTTTAACGTAAGCCATGGAGCGGCTACAGCGAGAGCATCGTGTCATCTGTGGCGAGCGGCGTGTCGGCTGCCATGGAGTACGTGGAGTCGGTGGAGTTGGTGGAGTTGGTGGAGTCGGATTCGAGCGCTGTGAGCGTCGCTGCGAGCGGTGCAGCGTCGAACGTGTCCTCGGGTGTGTCTGGCGCTGTGGAGTACGTGGAGGAGTCGTTCGAGGCTGTCTCGGAGAGCGTGTCTGGTAGCGTGTCTGCTGCTGGCTCGTCGAGCAGCGCTTCGGGCAGTGCCTCGTACAGCGCGTCTGGTGAAGTGTCGACGACGACGACGATCGAGACCGAGACGACGACGATTGTGACAGAGGAGGACAAGATCTCCGCTTCCAGTCCGAGCGTGTCGGTTGCCAAGGGCGAGAGCTAGAACATTGATGGCGCCAAGTACACAGTGCTACTAAGAAAAGTGACAGCGCGAGCAGCACCAATGCCGGCGCCACGGCGTCCGCGCCGGTTCGTGGTTGGCGTGTTCGCTGCGGACGACTGCCGCTGACGTTGTACCAGTGCGCCGTCGAGACCTCGGACAGTAGTGCCATGCTTCAAAGGACTTGGCCATCATCAGTAATATCCAGTAGTATACCCATTCGTTTGAATTTCGTATGTTGGCGCCAAAAACCATCCATTTGTCTCTTGAAAGCATCTGTTATCGACACAGTTGTGAATAGAATGGGCCGAGCACACAAGAATGGACCACCCCCGATCACCTGTGGCTGCCATGCGCCACGTTGCTGCCAGTGCGGGGGGTGCAGCAGGTGCGGCTGCAACCACGACGGCGAAGAGATCGCCGCAAAAATGGCGCGAGGTAGAGGCCAGAAGAAGCCAGCGCTGCCTGCGACAACAAGGGCAAGCAAGCCACGTAAAGCAAAGGAAAACCGTGAAGCGGTATTGATCGACTCGCCCTTTATTCCCCACAAGAAGAAGACTGAAGACATGGGGATCGTGGCCCGCAATCTACTCGTCGAATTGAACGCTGATGCTGCGATGCACGTGGATGGCGGCGTGTTCGGTGGAGCGACGCAGCTGTTCAAGAAGCCTGGCGATCTGCTGCTGGCGTTTGGACTCGACCACAAGAGCGACGTGCTGTCCTCCCACCTTCCGCGTGTACAAACTCGTCGAGATCCTCGCACGTGGTCGGATCCAGCCGATCCGAGTGTGCGCAAGGTTCTCGCAGTGCTGCGTCTTGTGGTTGATCGTGTGTTGTCCGTCTTCTGTGGCGCGAGCGAGGGCGCCATCGACGCACTACGACAGCGAATGGCTGCCGACCAGGTCGAGCAAGCTAATCAATCGCGCGGGGTCGAGAAAGCTGCTCGATTTCTCGTCTCGGCAACTCGTGGCTCGGTCGAAAAGCGCGCCGTTCGAGCCTTTTTGTGTGCATCGTTGTCTTTCTCGGAGGTCTCCGCACTCAAAGCCACTGTGACAGGCTTCACGATGTCGAGGACAAGCTTTACGAAGGGAAAAGAAGACTTCAGGGCGATGACGACCATTGGATCGCTCGAAGTCCAGCGCCGATCGCTTGCACGATATGACGAGAGGGTGGTTGAAGACGCCGTCAGCTTTATACTCTCTCCTGACTTTATCTCCTTCCTCTCGTGGGGTACCAAGTCTCTCCGCATCGACGGTGTGCGGCATCTTTTACCGGCCATCACACGGAAGCACTCCAAGGTGGAGATCTACAGGCGGTATGCAGCTTCGGATCGCGACGCGAAGCTCTCTCAGTCGACGGTGTTCCAGCTGGTGTCGTCGCTCACCGCCGGCTCCACCCGTGCACGGCAAGCGGTCGACTATGTGGCTGGCTTTTTGGTCTACGACTCGTTTGAATTACTCGAAAGAATTGTTCAAACGCTCTCGATGGCAAGCGACGAGCGCAATGAACTGAAGTCCCGCGCCGAACGAGCGAAGGCGTATCTCAAGTATGGGTTTGATTACCACATCCGCGAACCCGAGTGCCAGTGCCTTCTTGCAGATCGAGTCCTAGGTTTGCAAAGGACGCCACAGTCAGCCAGCGTCCAGGAAGTGTGCTCGCAGTGTCGTGCTCTTTTTGGCTTCTTCGACAAGATCAAGGCCGTGTGCTCAAGTCACGAAGCACACCAATCCACGCTGGACGTGATCGACAATTGTGCGGAGCGTGCTCGGCTGTTCCTTGGCCATCGTGTTCGCGTCGTCAACCAGCAAATAGTACTGCAGCGCGTTGTCGATGACATGAAGGCTCGGTGCGTGGAGGCACGAGGCAGCGATGAGGCCGTGGTTCTGTTGGACTTCAAGATGAAGTTCGATCCGCTGTACTACCGAGAGAAGACTGTGGAACACTACGGTAAGAGAGGCATCAGCTGGCATGGGGCCATGGTTCATCACTGGGTATTTAGCGACAACGAGGGAACTCCAGAGACTACCGGTGAGCGCATCTACATCGACCAAGTGGCTGACGGCGACGGCAAGCAAGACAAGGAGTCGGTGATCTCCATCCTGGAAGCCGTGCTCATCAGAGTGATAAAGGATCTTCCCCACATCAAGCGAATCACACTGCAGAGTGACAACGCGTCGTGCTACAGCAGCGCTATTCTTCTCATGTTCTTACCTTTCCTTTCGGCCCGCTACGGTGTGAAGATCCATCGTTTCATCCACACGGAAACGCAAGACGGCAAGTCAGTGCTCGATGCGCACTTCGCTCGGGCGATGGCGGTCGTGAAGGCGTGGGTCCACGCCGGCAACAACTGCGTCACCCCTGCGCAACTTGTGATGGCGCTGAAGAAGAATGGTGGCCTGCCCAATTGCATTGTCGAGCTCATCGAACACGATCGCCAGAACCTCAAGAAGCTGGTCGACAGCATGGCAAACCTGGAGAAGTCTGCGCGGCGCTTCATCGGTCGGGCGAACGACGTCCACATCGAGCTCCGCGGCGACTTGATCCGACCGGAGCGGATGACACACTACCGCGATTGCCCAGACTTCACGCTTCGCGTCTTCGACTACTCGGAGATTGGCTCTGGGCGGACTGTGCTTTGCTCACCATTCAGCCAGGAAGCTACCTTGCTGAGCGGAGAGCCAGCGGTCGGAGACGTGGAAGAGGACGAAGTTGACGTCGCCGGTCAAGCTGGTGACGAAGAGGACGACAGCGACGACGAAGAAGACGGCCAGCTCGTGGAAACCAGTGAGACCTTCATCGAGCCGCACACAGCAGAAGGGTGTCTCACGGGAATCCAGATCGTCACTCAAGGTCAGCTCTTCCGACGCGCCCGGAACTGGCGCCGTCTGGCGGATCCAGTGGCGCGTGTTACAGACTCGCCGCAGCAAGAGTCGCGCAAGCTACTTGCGTTCGCGGTAAGACGCGCCATGCATCTGCATGCGCAGGGGGTCCTTGGCATTTGCAATCCAAGGACGATGCTTGTGTCCGAGGACTCGGCCCTTTTCACGCTGCCCCAGTCACTTACGTTCGGTTGTGGCTGGGCGATTCGACAGCGCAGGGGCCAAATGTACGGCCAACGATACGCTACGGGCTTCGCTGACGCGATTCGCGAGCTGTTCGAGCGTGGTGAGCAAGATAAGTCGAGGAAGATGGGGCCAGGGCAAATGCTCGAACACCTGCAGCGAGAGCATCCACAGCGCTTCGACCTACCGTCCGAAGGAGAGATCAGGCAGGAGATCGCGAAGCTCCTTCAAAAAGCCCGCAAGCGAGTAGAAAGTACGGCAGCGGGGACGGCAACCGGTCGGAAACGTGCGACAGCCGAGTTCCAGCAGTTCTTCGATGACCTGCTTGCAGAGTGTCCCGATATCGCGCCAAGTCGTGGACTCAAACGCTTTCGAGACGAGTTCAGCGAGCCAGAGCTCACGGACAACCAGATCAAGGGCAAGATCAGCAACATGAAGCAAGCAGCCAAGCGATTGAGATCGAAGGACCAGTAGATTATACATAATATACAGATACAGACGTACTGACCGTGTCCATGCTCGTGTCGTCGACCGACTAACCACCCCACCATCACATCGCGCGCCGAACCGTCTTCACAGAACCCACAATCAGCCACACAGACGCCGTACCCGCCATGCTGCGTGTCGGTGACAACAATCCGCTGTCGGAGCGCAACCAATTGCTCGCGGCCACCCACACGACGGCTCCAGCACCCACGACTCGCGGTCACAATGCAAGCTCACGCGCTTCGGAGATACACACGACACACCCAGCGATGACCCAGACAGAACGCTCGCCAAAGCGCCACCCAGCGACAACGAAGAGCCAGACGACGAGCCCAAGCCAGATCCTGAAGCCATCACCGATGACAAAGACGACTGAGACAACCAGCTCAAAACTGTACCACGATGCAGCCGTGAAGCCACGTCGTGCTGGCTCACGTACTGGCCCGTGTCGAGTCGGACAATCCGATAATTTCTGCGATCCTGGCCACTCGGCGCGAATTTTGGCGGGAACACAGGCTCAAAATCGCAAAAACAAGGTGCATCCGGACTTTTTTGGTTCAATATACGATTCATGTTGGGGAAATGATCCAAATAAAGGTGCATAATACAGTCTTTTTTCTCAAAACAGGGGAAGACACGTCGACAAATGGAACGAAAATGGAGCTGAGATCCGGTCACAGGTTGAACCATATCTCTAGAACCAAGAATCTTCTCAAGGCCCTTCTTGCATATTTTTCATCTAGAGATGCATGGCTATACGAATCCACGAAATGCTGAGGAGTACATTGCGTTCCGGATTTGACGACGTGGAAACCACCCACCAATCTTGTACCGCTTGAGTCGCGGAATGCGTGTTAAAATTGAAAACTACATGAAGACGAGGGGACACATGAAAACTTCAAAGATCGAGATCAAGGAAATGAATTGAACACGATTCTGTCGAAAGATCCCACGAATCGACCTCAATTCATTCGTTTCAGGCCTTAGGCTCATTCACTTCAATGGCAGTGGCCAAGACCGTGCGCATTCGAGAAAGAGAGAAATACCAAGAGAGAGCGAGAGCGACTGAGAGAGAGAGAGAGAGAGAGAGAGAAAAAAAAAGAGAGCGACAACAACATTGAGAGGGTGCCCGCTGTTCCGGTTCCAGGCACGCAGCCCCCACATTTACAAGCACGTTCTTTTGACCAACGCAAGGTATGTGATTGTAAACACTTCCATTCACTGGTATCGTTGGTTGTCTAAGCATCATTATCACGACTCAAAACGCAAGAAAGAGCTGGCAAATGCGAGTACATGCATATCGTGTGAATATCTGAATGTGTTAGACCCGCCAGCAATCTTGCGCTGCAGCACGAGCCTGTTTCTTTCTGTCTTGAGTGCGAAGGGCAGGAAACGTTGCGTTTTGCACACATCCTCGTGAGGTAGCAACCAAGCGAAGCGACCATGACAGGCAAGGGCGCTGCTGCTGGCGCTTGGATAGGTAGCGAGTGACCACGTCCATGGACAACAAGTACATGCGTAATCTGTGCACGGGTTCGCTGATTACGGCTGCTGATCTCTATGCTTTTTGTCACCCATGTAGATGCTGATAAATGCGCGGCACGGCTTTGAAGCCGTTTGTACAGACGGCGCTTGAGTCCAGCTATGATGGGCTGCGCAACTTGTAGCTGTGTGAGTAATAGAAACCAAGCCATTTTTGTAACTCTTGCGACCATGTATTGTCCATGATTACCATGTATTGTCCGAGTTGGATGGAAATACCGACATATCTCGGGTTGGCTTTGGTGTGTGAGCACAGGACTGTAACGAGTAAGAGACAACACCCCAAGTTCAAATGCAAAACATGTATTTCCAATGGAGTTATTCTTTGAATCCCAATCTGTGTCGTTCATCCTAGCCTACTACTCTGCCCGTCATCACGAAATGGAGGAGCTCAAACTGGCGACGTGGGAGTGCGTGGGGCTCCATCACTCGGGGGATGCCAGGATCCACCTTCTGCCAGAATTTGTAGCAGCAATGGATGCCGCAGCTGTAGCTATCTTTCTGGAGTGGGCTCTGGATCGCCTTGACACTATACAGGCCGAGCTGATGCGCAAGGTCCCATCCCAGCTTGTCGAATCTCGAGGACGTTCCAAACGAGTCGTATATGGCGACCTCTTTCGTGTCGCGATCGACAACGACGGAAGTCCAGTGGCTGTTGCGCCAGTTGACCATAGCGCACACCACCGAAACACCGTCCTGTTGGATCTGCTCACACACTTGCTTGTGCAGGAGCGCTTCTCCGTGTAGAAACGGCTTCGCTTTGCCCTTGCCCTTCTTCGTGAACGCTGGGTCCGGTTCAAAAACGCCGGCAAAGCGGACAGAGCCATATGCGTCCTCCAACCGCTTGGCGAAGGCTCGGATGAGACCCGCGCAAAACCATTCTTTGTCCTTGATCTTGTACGCCATGGCCACATGGCTATCTGCCACGCCAGGGATGGGCGCGAATGGATAAAGAGCTTTCATCTGGGAAAGAAGAGCGTCGTACTGTGCTTTCTGTGCGGCAGGGACGGCCCTCTCGATCTTTTCCTGAAGCCACACACAGTACTGCTTTCCCGCAAAACACACGTCGCGGAGCGCAATCACATTGCTCATGAGTCGAACTTGTCCAACAGAAAACACACCGACTGCGTTGATTTTGACCACATGCACCGGTCCGTTCTTGGCTGCCACGGGCGGTGGTGTGAATTCAGTTGGCGTACCAACACTGACGGTCTCCACAGGAAGTAGCTTCACACACGCATTGACCAGTTGCTTTGGCAGCACAAAAAAATCACTTGTGGTGAGCACTGGATTGGGCTGTGTGTCGAGTTTTGGCTTCTTGGCCTTGTGGTCGCTGTGTTTCTCCGGAACACACGCCAGTGCATCAGCGGCCTCAATAACACCCGGCTTGCTGGCATTCAATTTCTCAAGTAGCGCCTCCAAAGTGTCCACACCATGGACTCGAGCAACGTTTCGGGCCGCATTGTACTGGATTCGTGTCGCGTTGGCTGCTGCGTTTTGTTTCTTGAGATTCACCGTTGGTGCACCATGCTTGGGCGCCTTGCAGTTGAAGTTGAGTCGCAGATCGTCGCTCTTGGCTGTGTCTGCGCCCACGCGGTCGTTGTCCATGGTACGGTCGCTTGGAAGATCACTCACGTCTCGTTTCATATCGTCCATGTTTCGTCCATGTGTGTCCATGTTCCGTCCATGTATCTCCTCCGCAACGAGATCAGTGGGCTTGGCAATGGAGACTGACGTTGCATCGACCACCGGGATGTGACCCATCTCCACTGAGAATAGGCTGTTCGCCTGTGACAACTCCAGTGGCTCTGAGTCGTCGACAGCATTCGCAGTCGCGCCACTGATAGCCAAGCCAGAACGAAAAGACACACCCATCATGGCGACAGCAGGCCGCGTGCGCTGGCGGACACAATGCCACTGCTCCAAAAGAAAATCACAGTATTCCTTGAACTCAACGGGATCCTCGATATCTGCCAGCTCACTACAAATCGGAGTGACCATTCGCATGGCCTCCGCATATCGCGCACGCGACGAAGACACCAGTGGTTCACTTGTAGCTGCTTGATCGTGCGGTACGGAGGACGTGCGCACACTAGGTGGAGGTGGCCGCGAGGCACCGCTGTGCTTCCGAATGTTGAAGCGGTCTACCATCTTCAACCCACGTGTGGCATGTTTCCACCTGGATAGATAGAGTAAAAGCACTGTTAGTAAGAGTTCCGCATCAAACCTGTACAAACCATGGATCGTACCGTGCATCAATGCGCTGCAGAGGGATGATGGAGGACCCACCCTTGTACTTGCGATACGCCATGGCATGGCGACACGGCAATCGCATGGTCATGGCGAACTCGCAGTTGCATGAGAAGTCTGTCAAGTCCACTTCGTACGTCTTCTCCTTTCCCGTGACTTCAACGCATTGGCCGTCTTCACCATGCGGGTACACGTACTTGTACTTGTCGTACTTTCCAATGGCACTCGCGTACTGCGGGAAGATCTCGCCAGCGACGAAGTGGGTGGTGCACAAGAGCACAGAGTTCATCTCTTCGTCGTAGTTGGCATTCCACTCACGGCCGACCCGTTCCCCAAAGTCGCGTTTGCGCGCACTGCGGCGAGCCCCGTTGAGCAGCTGCGTGACGCAGTGGGCCATGGTTGACGTTGCCGTGACGCCCTTCTTGAACTTGCCAAAGTAGTTCTCGAGTCGGTTGTTGGTATGGTTTTTGAAGTGGGGGAGATTCGCCCTCGCGTACATGGCCCACATTTCTTTGCAAGAGTCCCAGTTCTTGAGCACGTACTGGTAGAATCCGGTGAACTCGGCCCGTGTGCAGAAGTGCTCCAGTGCGAACAGGTTGCCTTGATATGCGCCAGCACTGTCGGAGTGGACGAGATTCTTGACCAACGCATCGAGTGCATCATGATCGTCCTTCGAGAGCTTCCCAAACTCGACCTTATGCGCCGCCGTGCTCAGGTACTTCACGACGTGAAACAGACAAATGAGGATGCGCGCGCGAGGGAATCTTGACTGCAGCACGCGGATCTCATTGAGATCCTTATCGACCATGACGACACGGACCATGTCCCATGTGTCTTCATTGGCATTGACCAGGTGGTCAAGCGCACGCTCCATGTGCCAGTCAGCATTCCGCTCGAACAACGCCTGTTGTACCACTTGTCCATTACCATACTCGTCCATCACCATGAACGTGCATAGCTGGTAGTTGTTCCTGTGCAAAAAAGACGGTCGGTCAGATCTAAACATGGACCAGGTATGGACGAAACATGGGGACTTACTTGTTTGTCTTGTGCGTACAGTCGACCAAAAGCAGCTCACCAAAGCGCTCAAACATCTCTCGCATCGTGCGTGTCGTGATGGAGATCACACCAGTCTTGTTCGCATCGGTCTCGTCCACGGTGATCAGTCCGCCATCGTTGTTCGCAGAGAAGTCTTGGAGGACCTTGGCGGTGGCGTGATCGTCGTCCTTTACTTCCGTCCGCGAACGATGATCAGAAACGATGTTGTCGATGTCTCTGGAATACACGTTCTCGCCACGGTCCAAAAACATGTCGTACACCTGAGCACGCGGGATTCCCCAATCGGTCATCTCAATGGCCCGAGCAATACTTTCGCTGCTGAGAGTTGGGACTCGCTCGGACGGATACGTCGAGTGGGCGACAGCATTCAAACGATGATTGTGCCACATGCAGCCATTGAACACCACGAGCTTCCACGTAGCAGGCTAGATTTCCGTCCACTGGACACGAAAATACATTGGGCACCCGATCCCACGAACAAATCGCTTTGGACGTTTGCCTGTTCCCCGACTATCCGTCTTCCACCCGTGCGTGCAAATGTAGTTGCGCTGGTAGGTGTCGCCCACCTTAGGAGGCAGCTTTGGCTTGGGCGTCACGAGTCCCTGGAGCTTGCGATTCTTGCCTTCGGTACTAAGCGTGTTCTTCACCACCAGCACTTGATGCGTATCGGCTTCGTAGTCGTCCAGATAGGCGAACCATGCAGCCCAGTCGTCATGCGTAGTCCTGGGATGAGGCACAGTAACCTGCTCGTTGCAAACCTGGACGGTACCTGTACGATCCACGGATGGGCGCGAACTGCACTGAGAAGTCGCCGTGGCGTCAGAAACCACGCTACCCGTCTCAGCGTCGTCGCCACCACCGTCCATGTCTTCATCGTCGACAGATTCGCTCGCTGCGTCACTGTCTGACCCTTCTGGATCTTGTCCAGCGTCGTCGTCGCTGCGGTTGGTGCCAGCGGACTCATCTCCCGCGTTGTCGCTTGCCACAGATAAAGTATGCGGCGATCCGTGCACAGTGTATTCGCCTCGAATCACCTTGGTCACATGGCGTGTGCGGATGGTCCTCTTCCTTCCGCTCCGCTCAGCCGCCTCCCGACGCGTGATTTCGCCAATCGTTGGTGGCGTTGCCGCGGCCACTGCAATACGCGGGCTTCGGCGCGGCGTACCAGATGGCTCTGTTTGGGTGGATGACGCGTCGACTAAAGGGTTAGCAACGCGTGTTGCCGTGGCGAGAGGGGGCGTGCGCGGTGCACCAACAGTCGCAGAAGGCGCACTTGCGGAGGCAGCGACAGTGCCCGCATCCAGCTGGCCAGCGGACTGCGCCGTCACGGCAGAAGCCATACCAACAGCCACACCAGGAGCCAATGATGGCAACACAGGGGACACCAGCGGGTCTGGCGGCGCTCGAGTTGGCAGAGTGGGCAGACTCCCCTGCAGCGCGCCAGTAGCTGCCTCAACGGCCTCCTGCAGATTGCTAAGCCGCGGGCTGCGACGTCGCTTCGCTGGCCCGGCTATAGTTGCTGCTGCTTTTCTCTTCTTAGTTCCTCCATCGTGTGTGTCTGGAGGCGACACAGGGCTTGGTCCATCGGCAGCGCGGTTGGCGGCAACGCCGCCGTTAGCGTCCATTTTCCTGCTGCCAGCGGCGTTTGGCTCGAATCGACGTTTGGCTCGAGTGTGTCCAAAGCCCTCAAACCAACATTCGTCCGTTATTTTTCGCGATTTGGCAGCTGCGCGGTTTAGGGGGAAATAACCTCATTTTCATTTCTTCGGTTTCTTCGGCCATGGACAAAACCTAGTCTTCAAACTGGACGATACCTACTTTTGGTGGACTCGCACACCATATGGGAACATGGACTGTAGTGGCAGTCAAAACTGAAAGGAACAGACAGACCTTTCTGAGTGTCAGTCGAGTGAAAACCCCGTCATTGTGGCATGGGTGGATCGTACTTTAAAGGATAGCTACACTTCGCATGAGGTGGATTTGTACCGTTTGGCTGGTACATCGCATT
>JAADWC010000200.1:0-14896 GCA_023336095.1 Pythium pectinolyticum | reverse complement strand
ATTTGCAAAATACTGCCGTTTTTTTGAAATAAATGCAAAACGGTGCCGTCCGATTCCTCATTTGGAAACCCGTTGCAACACGAAGAAGGAACCTAGTCGTACCCTGTACCGTAAGTAGAACCAATGTCTTTTTCATACCATATCCATTTCATATACCATGTCCATTTCGTACCCAATGTACAACACGCATCTTGTATCCTTATTGAACCTTGCCAAAGACATTCCGAATGTACTAAGTATACCCTACGTCTCTAACGTCTTTTTCCCCTTAGCGCGTCGCGCACAAGTCCGCTTGTTGTGTCCTCGCTGGTGACACGATTGGCTACGTTTAGTTCACTGGGTATGAAAGGTCAATAGACGGGAGGTTACGACTTGAATACAGGGTACGCTATGGCAATGGTATACATTGTATATTGGGTACGTGCTGAGTATGGTATAAATGGTATACAGGATACGCGGAATACGCATCGGATCGGAAGGGGGGGTGGACGGCACCGTTTTGCATTTATTTCAAAAAAACGGCAGTATTTTGCAAATTCCCCTTGAATATATCAGCAGGGTGTCGTTAACCATATTAAGCGAGGGAAAACTACACTGCTCTTCAGAATGACGCCAGAAGAGTGTTCAGAACTGTCTTTTGATGAGAAGTTCCAAGTACAGTACTGTATTGTAGAACAAAACGACTGAAAAACGTGAACGACGCTCACGTTTTTCCAATTGCGTGACGCAATTTGCGTCTCAAGCCGATGCTGTACAGTGTGTACTGGATTACTGAACGACACTGTGACTTGTTCAGGTGTGCACTGCAACCATGATGGTAGCCAACGTGGTGCCTAACCTTTGGGGATTGGACGGCCCTGTCCCACTTCATCACACGGTTGCGGACAAGATGTCGTGCCGACTGAGTTGCAGTTGGCGAGGCACTAATACAGCACGAGTTTCTCAAGTCAGGCCAGCCAAGTTGAGATTCTCAACTTGGCTGGCCTGACGCGCATGCCGAAACCTTGTACTTCGAAGTATAGTGTTGTGAAAATCAACATGATCGACTGGACTTTGCCGTGCAAGGATTCCTTATTCATCTCAAAGCAACTCATCCAAGAACGGATCGGGTCTCGTTTTCCTTACTGGATACCGGTGCTTTTCTAATGATGTAGCCAAACCATGAACGCGTAATACAGTAACCTGAGGTTACCGGTACCATTACTATACCGTTTACCAGGTCCAGCTGCGGGCCTCTATCATACTCCTGACCCAAACAGACCGAAGTTATTGGAACCAGCATGGAGCCAGCACGGTGGCCTTGACACCAGCGCTGACCATTGCACGGCACTGCTCCATGTCCAAGGTGCTGGCCTTCACTTCAGTTATACAGTAAATGCATTTGGCAAACGCACAGGTATGCTGATACAGAAGTGCCTCATGATAACGACCCCCCTTCAAGAATTTAACAAAGACGGGTTTATTATTTATCGCGGTACCAATATTCGATGGATTGACTTGAAACGTATTTATTGTTTTATACTCAGATGCTCAGGTATCAGGTGGTCATCTTTGGATGGATGTACAGTGCAACGTCAATCTCAGTCACTCTGTGCAAGAGCGAGCCACGCGAGTGACGACAGTGCAACGCTGCTGGCTTACTCGCCTCACCGTGTTCGGTGTGGCTCACGAGGTGCGACCGTAAACGGCGACAGTGAAGACAAACGTGGTGATGGCTTCTGGCTTGCGACATCTTCGGTAGTGTAGGACCGTACAGTACAGTCAGCACCGTACACTTGAGACTGCACAACTCCAGCGTCAAGGGCAACCATAACCATTGCCGGATTCACAGACAGACAGACAGAAAGAGAAGGAGACACAGAGAGAAAGAGAGACCAATGCCGCCCAAGTTCCCGCTGCGCGAGCGTCCATTCTCACGCGTGGAGCCCACGCCCACGCAATGCGCCGAGTACGAGCGCGTCACGCACGCCGTGCTGGCGGCGACCATGGACGAGTACGACGACTACGCCATGCACAACCAACGTACCATGAACAAGAAGCAGTGGAAGCCCGTCAAGTCCCGCGAGGACGTTACGGTGTACAAGCGCATCAGCGAGAGCTCCTCCGCACCAGCAGGAGCTGCTACCACCCACAAGCGCCGCCAGCCCGCGGAGCTTGAGCGCAGCTGGCGGTTACCAAAGCTCGTGGGCGTGGGCACGATCGCCGGCACGCTGGGCGATATCATGTACGGCATCGTGACGCCCGATGCGCCGTCGATTGTGGTCAAGACCTCGTACGTGAACGATGAGCTGCTGGACAGCGCCGTGCTCCACACGCTTCGCCACGCGACACAGAACGACCCGTACCAGTTTCTCGGGCTCAAGTGGATGGCCATGGGCCACTCGGCGACCATCAACGCCGTGGTGTGGCCGCGCGACTTTGTGTTTGTGGAAGCCACGGGGCTCACGACGCTACCAAATACCGGAGACCGTGTGGGCTTCCACGTGATGCACTCGGTGGCGCACCCGCAGTGCCACGAGCTCACATCCTCTGGAATCATTCGCGGCCATTTTTCGTCGTGTTATCTGTATAAAGAGCACCACCGCGCCGGCACGGTGGAGATCTACATGACCACGTACGGCGATCCCGGTGGCAATCCACCCGAGACTGTCGCGATTCTCTCGGCCACGAACACGGCGATTGGCTGCTGGAAATCGATGTGGTGCGCACAGAACAAGAAGCTCACGTGGCTGCTGCAGAACGCCACGGCGCGCCACCGGTTCCGGTCGTTGACGACCACGACGACGACGCCCACGAGTGACCGTCGCGACAGGGCGTGCTGTCGACTGTGCAGCAAGACGATCCGGTCATTCCGCTCGGCTGTGAGCTGCCAGCTTTGTGCAGCGCGCGTGTGTTCGCGGTGCCGCGTTGCACGCAAACTGAGCTACTCGGATGAGGAGCTCCAGCTCACACAGCACGTCGTGGAGATTTGCAAAAACTGCATGATCCGCGCGACAAATGACGACGCCTTCCGGATCGCACGAGAACAGTACGTGGGCGTCGACTCGATCCCCTCGCCCGTCTCCACGACACGCACCGCCAGTCAGCAACGAGCATTCTCCGCCTCCTCCAGCTCTGCAACATCCGCGCTGTCGTCATCGTCGCGGCCTCTCAAGCCGCTGGACGACATGGAGCCCGTGGAGTTGCTCCCCACGGAGAGCCCATCGGATGTGGATGCGGACTTGATGTCGTTTGCCAAGTTAGAGACCATCGACGACTGGGAGCGACAGAGTACGCCTCTAGTCCCATCCAAAGACACAGCCACCGCAGTCGCTCGCGTGTCGTCCACTGAACACGATGGCGAGTCGCTGGAAAGCCACCACCAGCGTCTGCTGATGCAGATGCAAACGCTGTGCCGTGCTGCTGAGCAGACCTACCACATCACATCCATGACGGGAAGCCATCTCCAGGAAAAGCCCACGCGGCTCATGGCTGCGGATACAACATTCCGGTACTAGAGAGAGGGAGAGAGAGAGAAAGAGTCGTGGAAATACAAATTATTGAAGCCATACTCATGTGAGACCAGCCATCTGTGAGGTGATGTAAAGAAGAGAAGGGGGCAGTTTGTGTGTAGGTACGCCACTGTGGCTGAACGCTCGGCTGGAGAGCTGCCAGGGATTCAGCCCTCTAATCCACACGTGTGGAGTGTCCACGGTGAAATTGTAAAGGAACTTGCCACACTGGTGGACGAATGGGCAGATCGCTTGACAACACGGGAAACGAAGAAGGCAGAACGGGCCCGTAGACGTCTCCACAGTGAACCCACCGATTCAGAAATGCTCGGTACAGACTGTACAGTACACTGTACAGCGCTGTTCGTATGGATAACTGTGCTGTAGGTTAATAGCATTCAGCGTGCTGCTGAGCTGGGCCTCGGTCCAGAATAGGAATGGGGGGATCTGATCTGCCCAACCTCAGTTCAGTTGGACCATTTTTAGGCTCGACAATCCACATTTGGAGCCGAAAACCTTCGTTTTTTTTCACGTCACTCCCTGTAGCCTCTCCGCCATGTGCTTTTGTGCCCGATGTTGATGACGCTGGGACTGATCCCGTACGCAGACGTCCACCGTGGCGCTCTGGCGAGAGATTTGTGGTCCCCAAACAGCCGCTTGGCTTCATCTTTTCCCGATCAGGCGTCTGCTGCTCATGGTGGTGCCGGTGCTTCTGTGTCTATCCCCGCACAAGACTAAATGCACGAAAAGCTCCCCGCCATTGCCCAATTGGTCTCACTTCCAAAGAATCCCGAGACAACGTACCTGGATATCGGAGACCTACGACGACAACAAATATCGGAGACCGTAGCCACGCAGCTATATAGATAGATACAGTACCGATGAACGTGTCGTTCCCGCTTCGCGACGGCTACTTCCGTCCACTGCAGCACACACCGCAAGACGAAGCGCGCTGGCGCCACTTTGTCGAAGAGCTCGTGGAGCGCAGTCTGATTGAAGAGCGACCGTATGCAGCGTCACAGTACAGCCACGTGGACTCCACCAAGTGGAAGCCGCTGCGTGAAAAGGACCAACTGCGTGTGTACCGGCCCCGCTCGTGCAGCAGTGAGCGGCGGCACCGCGTCGGCAATCCGCAAGTCGTGCTCGCAGTTGGGACGATTGAAGGCACGCTCGAGGATGTGATCCACGGCATCCACCACGTGACGACCAAGGACATGCGCGTGACCACGTCGTTTCTCAGCGACGATGCGCTGGACTCGGCGGTGATCCACGTGTTTGACAATGGCGTGGAAGGCGACGTGTACCGAAGCTTTGCAGTCAAATGGCGTATCATCGAGACGCCCGCTGGCGGACTCGTGAAGAACCGCGACGGCGTCGTGCTTGAGTACATGGGCATCGACGTGGACGCCAGCGGCCACAAGTACGCGTTCCATATATCAGAGACCTTTGACCATCCCGTGTGTCCGCCGTTCAGTGCGCAGTGCGCGATCCGAGCCAAGGCCCACATCCGAACGATCTACCGCCAAGTGAGTCCGGGCCGCGTGGGCGTGTATTTCTATGGCGACTACAGTCTCAACGGCAAGATTCCTGGTATCCTCGCAAGGCTTTCCACGGCGGAGATTGCCATCTCGGTGGGCAAGAGTGTCGAGTGTACCGAGGCCAAGAAGCTCACGGCGCTCGCACTCACCAGCAGTCCTGTGCTCCACAAGCAGCGCCGCCGTAGAGAGTCGAACCGTGACGACATGACCGAGTGCTCTATTTGCCACGCGACCCCGGGGCTTCTCACGACGCGAACGCTGGCACTGTGCCATCTCTGTGGCTTGTGCGTGTGCTCCAAGTGCCGCTCGCGCAAGTACTTGCTCTCGGACGAAAGCAAGATCGCCGTGACGTGCTGCAAGCAATGCATCGTCGCGGCTCGGAACCTCACACTGGACCCGCGGCTTCCCCTGCGGCTCATCACAGCCTCAGTGTGGCGCAGCCAGAACGTGATCACGGGCGACGACCATGGCTGGGAACGAGATGCGCAGTCAGTGGAGCACGCGATGATCTCGAATCGATCTCAAGATGACGACGCGTCGTCGAATCCGTCGAGTTTAGAGAGCGTGCGGTCTCGCAAGGTCGCTGGCTTCAAGTCGGCGCGAACAAACAGCGTGGAATCGGACCGGGTAACCGTGGGCACAGCCACCACGAGTGTGTCGTCTGGTGGCTCGTCCTCCGTGGACTTGCTGTCGAGTGAAGAGATCAATCTGTTGTCCACTGGCTCCATCGATTGGAGATCGCCATCACTAAATCCACAACCACAGCCACAGCCACAGCTACATTGTGAGGAGGACAATGTGGAGGCGCAGCTCTGGGAACGGATGACCCAACTGCGAGTGGCGGCAGAAGAAACGTACCAGCTCACCCAGCACAACAACGCGCTCATGGTCGGTGACACGTAGTCTACTGGATCTAATACACCGAGATTGACTCCACAAGGGCAAAATATAAGTACAGTACCGTTATCTGAGACCGTCTCGTCAATGTTGAAAATGTTGAAGAAGTATCATCCGTTGAATCTTCCGCGGAGACTTTCGGTGGAAATCAACAAGATGGCCACGAAAAGAATGAAATTGCTACTCGTACAGTACATCTCGGTGGAGGTTGTTCATCGCTCATTCCATTAAATATCACAACTAAACATCAAGACACACACACACTCTCTCTCTCTCTCACTAGCTCTCTCTCTCCCTCTCTCTCTCTCTCTCGCTGGGACATTTCCCAGAGACTTAGGCAAAGCGCATGGCCGAGGCGTTCTGCTTGGTGATCATGTACGTTTGTTCGGCCGCAAGTCGCAATTGGTTCATCTGCATCCACAGTTGCTGGCGATGGCTGTGGTCATCGTGGTGGGGCATCGCACTCGCGGTCGTGGGCGGCGACTCCATGTGGCTGGACAGCACACTGGAGCTCACGGCCAAGTCGCCGCTGTTGTACAGCGCCACGTCGCGGTCGATCGACACCGTGCGTGCGATCGAGTTGTTGCTATAGAACGGAGGGCTGCAACTCTGGCATGAGTTGCATTCGGGCGGCGTCGCCGATTCAAATGTCGACGACTCGATGATTGATCCAGGCAACTCACCAAAGTCGCCGAGATCCAAGTTCACGTTCAGATTCAGACTCGCGTTGCTCGACAGCGTCCACGAGTCGCCGTCGCTGTCACTTGCGGCGTGCGCGTCGGTCAACAGCGACTGCTGGTGGCTCTTCTTGCCCACAAACTCATCGTGTGCGACGTGGTGCGCACTGAGCTGCGCGGCCTGCGCGACACAGTCCTTGCACACCACTACGGCGGTCGCCTTGACCTGGAGCCCGCGCTGCATGTAGCTGATCTTGCGCGCGATCTGGCACCGCGAGCAAATGGACCGCGCGCACGACTGGCAGCCGCGTGCTGTCTTGTAGGCGCGGAACGGCGTGTGGCACAGCTCACAGCCGTGCGCGGCGTCGCTTCCCTTCTTGGTACGCTTGTGGTCTTTCATGCGCTCCATCGCATTGCGCTTGATGAGCCACGTGAGCTTCTTGCCCTGCGCGCACAGCACCGACTTGTAGCAGCCAATGAGCGCATTCGCGACCGACATGGTCGCGAGCGACTCGGAAAGCCGTCCACCGGGATCCACAAACGTCTTCATAAACACTTCGACCGTGCCGTTGGGCGTTTGCTTGAACAAGTAGCACGCCGACAAGTAGCCGCGCAGAATCGAATGCGTATTTGCGAGCTCGGGGCATTCGGGCAACATCACCGAGTGGATCACGTGGTAGCCGATGCGGTCGCCGTTGTAGGGCTGCGTGTACACGCCCGTAGCGTCGATCACTACGGTGTCACGCGGTGAGACCACGGCGTTGAGACCAGACGGGTGCGCCTTGACTAGCCACTTGATACCCAGGAACTGGAACGGATCTTGTTCCGTGGCACTCTTCATCTGGTACAAGACACCACCGTCCACGAGCTCGTCATTCACGTACGAGCTGCGCACTAGCATGGACTTGACGTCGGGCGCTGCGACACCGTACATGACGTCGTCCAGTGTACCCACAATCGAACCCACGGCCAGCAATTTGGGAAGCTTCCATTCCTGCATGTTGGTGGCCACTTGGGCGATCGAGGACGATGGCTGCGGGGAGCTGCGCAAGAGGGAAGCGCGCTCGGTCTGCTTGTACACGGTCAGGTTCTCACGGGTCTTGACCGCCTTCCACTGCTTCTTACTGAGCGTGCGGTTGTCCAGCGCCACGAAGCGCTCGTACTCGCCCAGCGTCTCGTGGAGCAGCGATGTGCTCACATGTTCGTACTCGTTGCATTGCGCAGGTGTGAGCTGCACCTTGCGGAACGGATGATCGGGCAGCGGGAACTTCATCTTGGTGAGTCTACTTCTACAGTGTGCGGCAGAGGTCGTTCGCTTTTGTCCTGCTTCTTGAAAGTCCAGCTGAAAAGCACACGGCCACGGCCACAACTCCGAGTCTCCCAACCGAGCAGACTTGGAGCGAGTCCCTTGGACAAGGGCGGACCGAGCGGTTCCGTCGAAGCGTGGTGGCGGTCACAGAGCGACCGTGCTCTGCGCCAAACTTGTCGTGTCATTCGGATTTTGCATCGTGTTTGCAATCTTGCCGCTGATCACTTGGTGGCGTGATGATGAACTCCACAAGCAAGCGGTCAATCCAGGCCGAACCTCTCACAAATCATATAGCGCAGTTAAACAGCATCATCAATGCATTAAACAACTTACCAACACACTCCTATATTTGATATTTGGCTATATAGGGGATGAATCTATCCACATGGCTACACCTATTTGTGAGAGAAAACAGTTGCGTGTCTGTCGCAAGTGCGTGCGGGCAGCTGACTGGGTTGCACTTTCTCGACCGCCAGCTGGCTGGCTCATTGTGTCTTGTTTGTTCTACATTTTCACGTTCAATTGGAGTGCAGAGTCTGCAGACACCCGCCACTGCACTGGAACAACAGGAACAGTCAGTTCAGTTCAAACAGTTGAACCGAGTGCAACACGTCGGGAACTGGACCGCCGTGAAGATGGTGAAGCACAAATGAGTTGACTCGACCATTTTGGACATCGTCACACGATGCCTCATCTTTGACTGGAGACTCTGGCACACTGGCGTCAGGTGGAGTGGGATCCACAGTGGCCGTCAAACGGGCAAATGCTATTTGTGCATAGAGCGTTCAGATGGTCCTGCTTTCTGAAGTGACCACTTCGTCGACAAATGTTCCAATTTCCAAAGTCAGGGGGGACAAACAAATGTGGAACCTAGGATGGATTCCATCCCAGGTTTGTCATCCATCACTGGTGCCGGTGCTTTTATGGCAAAGCACCGGCAATGATTCTTGCCGGTGTGGACGTGCAGTCTTCCCTTGCCAAGTCTCTTGGCCCAAGAGATCTGTCTGGACTTCGTCGCAAAGTTTCATTCCACGGTGGCCGACGCGCCACATTGCCCATATCATTCTGAAGCGATGTGGTCGCCGACCTCTTCCACTGCCAGTGGTCGGATCCTTGTCCCTCTGTCAGTGGAAGCTGGACAGAATGCAGGGAAGGAAACGTCACCAACGTTGGACTGCGCTTTATGGCGCTCGCACGCGTCGCACCGCATCGGCGATATCGCCTCTGTGGCCGAGTCGGTGGACGCCACAAACATCGTTGCCATGTCCACGTCTACTGTACAGTCACAGCGCTGTTGTACGAAGTGAAACGCAAGACAAATGGGAGTTGGCAGTTGTCACCACCATGGCGCTGCAGCCTGCACTGCACCTTTGATCCACTGACGAGATCAATTTGTACACGGTGCTGGCCATGAACGCGATTCAAAGTCGGGCGAGATGATGCCGTGAATCACGGTGTCCGCCATCCTTGCTCATGATACTGTAATGGAAAGACTGTGGTCGTCTTGGACGAAGCGATTTACTGGACCGTGATCCTGGTACTACTTAGAAGACTCAGCTAGATCGATACACTTTAGTACCAACTGAACCAGGAGCCACGAATGCAGCTGAAAGCCATAGCCTCAAGGGCACTGACGAGCGACTGCACCAATGAAGTACACCCCGAGCAAGCAGTGTTGGCTGTTGTTCTGAGCATACTTCAAGCGTTTGATCATCCGTTAAATAGTAGTACTAGTACTACGTCGTAGTATTCTGCTAGTATCTCTGTAGTCACACCCTGTCCTTAAATACTTCGTTCTTGCTCTCGCGCGGCCCAGTCCTCGATCGATTCCAGTGCCGTCTCGGCATCGCTATCCCCAGCGTCATCCGCTGCACACGTATCACCAGTAGTAGCAGTGTGACGAGTAGTAGTAGCTCCCTGCGTGGACAGCTCCGAAAGCCGTCGCCGCTCCAGCACTTGGTGCTGTTCCTGGAGCATCTTGTCGTCCGACCGCTGGCGCAGCAACTGCTTGCGTGCCAGCGCACCGGGCACGTGCTCAAAGCGTGCGATCTCAGCCGAACTCACGCGCTTGGCGCGGTCCACACAGTCCACACAGAACACCACAGCTCGCTGCACGAAACGCAGCTCCTCTGAGGCGTCACCACTAGTGTTGCTGCTGCTGCTGCTGCTGGGACTAGTAGTACATGAGGCAAGCGAGAGCTTGCGCGCGATGCGGCACTTGCTGCACACTCGGCGGTGGCACAGCTCACACGCGACCACGACGCGATGGCGAAACGCCGACCGCGTCTTGCTGCACACACCACAACTGCGCTTGTCCTTGGATTCCTGTGGTTCTAGCTGTTGTTGCTGCTGCTGCTGTTGCTGTTGTTGCTGCTCTTGTTGACGTGCGGCTTCTTCCGTGAGCCACGCGAGCTTTTTGTTTTGCGCACACCACACGATCTTCCAGCACGCGACCAGTCCACTCGCTGCCGACTGGATCGCGATCGCGTCGGGCGTGTGGCCGCCTGGCTCGATCGTTGTCTTCATGTACACTTCAACAGTCTGCCGTCGTAGCTGGCGAAACAGATAGCACGCCGAGATTTTGCCGCGCACGACGCCCCTGTGTGTGAGCGGCGGACACTGCGTGGGCAGCTCCACCGAGTGCATGGCGTGGTAGCCGATGCGCTCGCCACTGGGCAGCACGTGGACGCCCATGGCGTCCAGTACGACAAAGTCGCGTGGCTTGACGCCCATGGTCGTGGTCGCCTTGACGACCCACTTGATGCCCAGAAAGCGGTACGGGTCTTCGTCGGTCGCGTGGCGGATCTGGTGAAGCACGCGGCCGTCCACGAGTTCGTCGTGGATGTACGACGTCTTGGTCTGGAAACTGCGCGTGTCGGGCGACATGTCGCCGTACATGGCGTCGTCCAGCGAGCCCGTGATCGTGCCGACCGCCAGTAGCTCGGGCAACGCAGCTGATCGACTGGATCCGCAGCGGGTTGTCGTCGTCGCAGACGTCGTCTTCCCCTTTTTGCTCTTGTACACGGTCACTTGGTCGCGCGTCTTGACGGGTTTCCACTGAGTGTGGTCCACCACCACGCGCCTGCGGATGCCGGCGCTTGGCGGCGTGGGCTGCGCCACGGCGTCGCTGTGTTCCGCGATGGTCTCCAGTACGAGCGCGTCCGCGAGTTGCTCTAATTCCACGCATTGGAGCTGGGAGATCTCGAGCGGCAGCGTGAACGGAGGATTTGAGAGTGGAAACTTCATGTTATCTGTTGGATACGGAGGGACAGACGCTCAAGCGTCGACTGGCAACACGCCAATATTATCAAATTTGAAACTGAGCGAGTGAGTGAGAGAGAGAGAAAGATACTGTGGGGGAGAGAGAGAGAGAGTGGAGCTGGTTGACGGCAGCTGTCCTGTCGCATAGACACCTGGTATGGCCACGCGCTGCCTGCCACTGGCTGCCAGCCAGCCAAGTGAGCCAGACTGACAGCCAGCCAGCCAGGTGGGGACGACTGGCCAAAGAGAGTGACGCAAAATCAAACAAAAAAGAGAGAGAGACGTCCGTGTGCAGTATGCTTTTTTAGATGGAATTGGAATAGATGGACACACTCAAAAGCTCACAGAACCAGATCTATCGGCCACATGCAAAGATGCAGTACACACGGGCAGCTCCATCCAAGAGTAACAGTAGCTGTTCGTTGGTCACGAGAAATCTTTGGTCTCACCTACAGTAGAACACTGACTGTAGAGCTCAACTGTAGAGTCTATTAGGAGAGAAATGCGAGACATCCATCATTTTTGACGACGAGTCAGAGTCAGAATGATGGATGGATACATTTCCCATGTGACTCACGTGTCACAGACCGACTTGCCTCGTCGCGGGTGCGTATTTGCGTCTGTGACGACAGACGGACGTCACGCGCTCAAGCTGTCAGCAGTCAGTCAGCAGTCAGTCTTGCTGGCTTCACTGGCTGGCTTGCACATCAACACACTTGGTCGGGACTCGTCAAGATTCTCTTCAAGTTTACTTGTTTACTACTATTTTGTTTTACAGTGTAGATTCGTTCACGACTCGAAGGCTTCTTGCATGGCGACCGTGTTGCGCTTGGCCTCCCAGTAGGCCTCTTCAGCTTGCAGTCTCAGTTGGTTCATTCGCTCCCACAGCTGACGGCGGTGGTGGTCGTCGGCGCTAGTCGCAGCACTAGCACTCGCACTTCTACTGTGGTGTATTGGCTCAGCTACGGGCACCGCATCTTCGGTGTCGTAAGCCTGGGGATTGCCCGACAGCGAGTCACTGACAAAGCCTACGGGTACCGTGGACAAATGCACGACGGGCGTCACCGCACGAGTGTGCACTGAAGCAGCAGACACGCCATGAACTTGCGAATCAGTATCCGCGTCCGGACTGGGCAGTGCAGTGGACCGTGTCGAGTCGCGACGCCCTGAGCCGTTCGAGTTGAAGAGCTCCGCAGTTTCAATGATCCGCGGCTCGTGGATGCGCGCGTCGGGCACGTACTCGAGCATCGAGATATCCATGGCGCTGGTCTTGGCGCCGCGCGTGATACAGTTCTTGCAAAAGCCCGTGGGCACGGTAAACACAGCGCCACTCGCGCGCAGGTACGAGAGCTTGCGCATCGAGAGACACCGAGAACAGATCTTGTGGAGACACAGCTCGCACGTCGTGAGCGTGCCAAACGCCGACACGCTCTTGGTACACAGTGCGCAGTGCTTGGCCTTGGCGCTCTTTGCACGGGCCACGTCCAGTGCACTGCGCGTGACCAGCGAATCACGCATGAGCCACGCGAGCTTCTTGTGGTGCGCGCAACTGGGCAGCTTCCACACCGTGAGCAGCGACTGCGCCGCACTCTGGATCGCCAGTCGCTCCGAGAGTTGGCCGCCCGGATCCGTCCACAGCGTCATGTACAACTCCACAGCGCCATTGCTCGTCTCACGGAACACGCTCGTCCACGACTGGCGGCTGCGCACGACGCCCAGCGGCTTGAGCTCGTCGCACTGCGCGATCTCCACGGAATGCTGGACCCAGTAGCCCACACGATCGCCGTTTGCGAGCTGCTTGACGCCCGTGGCCTCGAGAAGCACGAGATCCCGCGGCTTGGAGACACTGTGGCTCTGCCCACGTACAATCCACTTGATGCTCAGCGACTGGAAGGGCTTTCTTTCGGTGGGGCACTGCATCGAGCAGAGCACGCGTGCGTCCACAGAGTCGTCGTCGAGGTACGCGGTGTTGATCCGCATGGCCTCCTGGTCGGGAGCCAGCAGTCCGTACAGCACGTCGTCTAGTGTGCCCACGATCTTGCCCACGCCGAGAAGCTTGGGCAATTGCCAGTCGTACGTCACATCGTACGAGGGCGTGGAGGATAAAGAGGAGACAGCGGAGGCGGCGAAAGAGGAGGAGGAGGAAGAGGCGACCGAGGAGGAGGACACGTACGAGGAGACCGACTCTGCCGAAGTGTCTCTGACGCTACCTGGTGGCGGCGTGGCCACTGACGGCTGTGCCTCTTGTGTGGCCATTTGCTTGTACACAGCGACGCCCTCGAGTGTCTTGATCTCTTTCCACGTGCTTCGGTTGATCGCGCGTTGGTGGATCTGCACGTGGTCATTGAATTCGTCCACGCATTCGGTGACGAGCGCCATCGCCAGGGTGCGGAACTCGATGCATTGCTGCTGTGTGAGCGTGACGCCTGGAAACGGCGACTCGGGCAACGGGAACTTCATTCTGTACCTGTAGCTGTACCTGGACACTTGTGTATGGCCTTGGAATTGTTGCACTGAGACTTTCACCGACACTGCCGCGTACAGTACAGTACGATCGTACAGTATGCACGCTTCGCGCACTCGCCACGGATTTGGAGATATCCAGTCAGCTATGTCAGTACTGGATTACAGCAACACTTGGGCCAGTGTCCGACGTGGGAGGCAAACTCGATAAAAACGTAAACCAAGCCCAGCGTAGCCACGCATACAATGACATCCGTTCCCTGTTTCCTTCCTGACGCCAGCCTCCGGTCGAGCAGACAAGCCAAACTCCCGGTCGTCGGGTCGATGGATTGATGGAGTGATTGATGGACAAAAGCGCTGGCAGAATTGGCTGGCAGGAGATACAGATCCCCATACAGATTGTATTCTCCGTCCGGTAAGATACGCTGTATCTATACAGGCTGTATGGCCGCCATGATGGCTGGCAGGCTGGCTCGTCAAGATGTCCTCACCCAGAAAAATCTCCCATTATTTTGAAAAGACCGCTGGAAAAACAGAATGTTGAGGTCCTCACGGCCCCAGGATGTGTCCCCAGCGGTGCAATACCTGAGGACAAATTCGTCCAAGTACAGTATCCTTTGATAATTGTTGTCTTGCATCCAGTGTGGAGCCTGCTCGAATTGAAGAGATCCTGTGAAGAAGATCGTGCGGCAAATGGTTCTAACAGTTCGCTGAATCACAAAACAAGGTGCACTAGTTCCGGTTTTAACAGCATTCTATACTGGGAATTGTATGCGTCGGATTCGCAGTGGATCCACACATATGTACCTGGTTTTGCCAAATACTACCTGATATTTTGATCGACAGGCTGCGTTGGGCCATGGGAAACGCTCTCACGATCTGGAGGCACGACGCGACTCGCAGCCTGCAGTTGTTGGACCGGACCTGTACAGCAAGTCGCTGTAGCCGTACTGTATGTACCGGTACAACGAATTCGCTGCAAGATATTTCAACTGCAAGTTGTACCGCCACTGTCTGACGGAAAAGAAGCCCAACGAATGCGGGGATCAGCTCCACCGTCGGTATGTAAGATGACACACACAGGGCCGCTTGGCAGCTTTATGCACAGCCAAAGATTCACGCGCCGTTCTTGTTTTCATTCGACAGCGACAGAGTGGAGCACTTTCCCGGCCGGATTTTCATTCAGTGTACCCCGACGAACGCAACCATTACGCGGGGGGGGGCTTGCTCTGGATGATCGGGGGGGGGGGGGGGGGGGGT
>JAADWC010000199.1:0-14925 GCA_023336095.1 Pythium pectinolyticum | reverse complement strand
GAACATCACGTTCGTCTTGAAGAGGAGGAAGTGGTCCCTTGATGCCGCCGCGTGTGTGACTTCAGCTCTTCCCCCTGGAAAAAAAAATCGCAAATCGTGCGATCCTAGGAAAAACTAGGATAGCTAGGATCCCATCACACTAATTTGGGGTGGGCCACGTCAATTATGATATTCAGGGTGTGGACTCAGATCTGGGGTGTCGGACCGATCAGACGAAAACAAATGAAACAAGTCGGACGGACGGATGGCTCGAACTCGAGCCCGTCGGTCATCAAACGGCTTCCTATCTTCCTAAGAATGCATCTGATGGCATGGAAGTCGGTGTCATACGCCGTAATTGCGGCATTTACGCATCAAGTCGATTTCCCCAACCAACATTCTCCGCTAGAGGTGCCAGTTGTGCTAACGAGAGCATTAGCGTTGGTGTTGGCGTTGGACATCACACCCGCCAACGCTGCAGTACACTGTAAGTACCGGTACGTAAAGTGTGGCCATGGGGGATCCAACGCAACGAATGTCCAGATCATGACTCATGATTCATGAGCGTGAGACTGCGATCCGTGCTGACGTGAGCTGACTCGCACCGATTTCTTCTCGAGTGGTGGCCAACGGCTTTGCAGTATGCAAGTGGGCTCAAAGCCACTAATGGACATCTCAAGTGGGTACATATTTCACCGCGGGGCTGACAACCACGGGGCTGTTGACTCCATGGCGTGTTGGCCACTGCACTGAGCAGTACAGTAGGGCTGTCATCGCTTGGCAAATGGGTGTAGAAGTCCAACACCACCTCCGTCCCATGCTTGGCTTCAGGTTTCCTTCTTGAGCAGGTTCGTGCTGCTCTGCCGAGAGTCACACAGTGGCCAGTAGCGAGCAATCGGGTGATGATGCACAGGTAGCAGTTGGCGATTCAGAATGATTGTCGTGTACCCATTCCACTTTTGCGCTTACTTCACAGATGCTCCATTTGCCTGGACGTTTTCTTTTTGATCGCGCATAGCGTTACTTCACAGTGGTGATAGAAAATTTCAAGTCAAGTCGGAATGTTGGTATCGACCATGAAGTGCACTGTCCCAGCCCCGAATGTCCTGTGTGGTCGCATCATGATTCATGAATCCGTTCCTCTCGCTCTGTCCACCGATCGTCAGACTGAGTTCGTTTGTAATTGGGTTAAGATGGTCTCGTCTCCGCGTTCTCCGCTTCACTCACCTCTCGCCTCTCGCCTCTTGGCTCTCGTCTTTGGATCTGATGGCCCAGCCTACACCGGTGGATTCAAGTCCGCCTAACGTCGCGGTGGCAACGCACGGCAACTGAAGACTCACTCATTCCTGGATTTACCGGCCAAGAAACAACCAACAGCAACGACCAACAAAGTCAACCAACCAACAAAAACCAACAAACCCACGATTCCACCAGTTGAACTTCCAGCATAAGCAAAACGCCAACAACTGCAACTTTCCAACAGCAACATTATGAACGCCAGTGAGGAAGCCGCGCTCGCAGCCGCAACGCCACGTGCGCCCTACAAGCGCAGCGACGACGGCGACGACGATGGCGGAGAAGAGCGAGCGCCACGCAGCAAAGGTGCGCTGCGCTTCGTGCCCACGCTGCTGCGTAAGAACTGGTGGCTCAAGAAGAAAAAGCCCGTGAGTTTCGTGCTCGAGATTCTCGCGCCCGTGATTTACGTCATTTTCATCGGCTTTATCAAGAAAACCACCAAGGAGTACGACGTCGCAGCGGGCTTTTCCAACGACAATGAGCAGTTCAATCTCTTTCAGCGCTACGGCGGCGAGGGCAACACCGTGGTGTCTCCGTATTTCGCGCCCAAGTACGCGACGCCCGAGACCAGTCTCTCGGGACTGTTGTTGCACATGAGCAAGCTCTCGTATGAGCACGCGCGCGAGATCAAGACTTTTACAGAGGCCGACGCCAGGGCGTGTCGTGAGCTGCTGGTCATGGCTGGCCGCGTGAGCCTCAACGCCACTAGCGAGTACGCATTGCCGGCGGAATGCCGTGGAAAAGTGTCGCCCTTCAAGCTCGCGATCGCGCCGGACACGCCGTTCACGCGCCAGTACTTTTACCAGACCGTCTCGGCGTGGTACCCGACCGTGGCGTTCAATGCCACCGACTCGGTGAGCGTCGTGGTGCCGTCGCTGGCCGATAGTATCGCGTTTTACGCCACGCAGAGCGATCTGGAGAGCTACATTAAGTCCAAGGACTATGCCAAGAACGCCACGCAGCCGCGCATCTTTGGCGCGATCGTGTTTGACCAGTTTCCGACCGAAGACAAGCTAGGCTCGTACGCGTCCATTGAGTACACGGTGCGCATGAACAGCACGTTTCTAGTGGAAGACGAGAATGCGCGGTACGTGCCGCAGACCACGTACACGGACGCGGCGACGTGGTACGAGTTCCAGAAGGATATCAAGAACCTGGAGTACCAGCAGTACGCCAGCGGCGGCTTCATGACGCTGCAGACGCTCGTGGCACGCTTTGCCAACTGTCTGCCCGCCTGGGATGCCAGTACCAAGACCACCACGGGTGTGTGCCAGGCCCGTAACGCCGTGGCCGCTAGCAGCACGGAGCTAGACACGCGTCTGCTCCAGACGTTTACTAACGACCCGGCCGTCAAGCAGGTGCTGGCCGAGTTGCTGGAGAACAGTGGTGCGGATACCAACAGTTCCAACAGCTCCGTGGCGGGCGTGAAGAAGTCGCGCGCCGACTACTTTGCCAGCATGAAGGCGCTCGCAGAGCTGGAGTTTGACTTGCCGCTCACGGCCGCGCAGCGCGAGTCGCTGGTCAAGCCGCTTCGCCAGGCGCCGCAGCCGTACTTAGGCGCGCTCACCACGCCATTCCCGATCGACGGCTACAAAAAGTCGACGTTCTACCCGACCACCAAGATCGTGTTCCCCATCTCGTTCATGCTCACGTACATTTTCACCGTGTCCAAGATCCTCGTGAGTCTGATCTCGGAGCGCGAGACGCGGTCGCGTGAGCTCATGAAGATCTTGGGCGTGAGCGAGAGCAGCATCGTGGTCTCGTGGTACATCACGTACATCGCCATGCTGCTGGTCTCGACCGTGTGCCAAGTGGTCGCTGCTCGGTTTGGTCTGTTTGCCAGCTCGGACCTTGTGGTCGTGTTTCTGTTCTTTTTCCTCTTCAACATGAGCGTGCTCGCGTACGCGTTCATGGTGAGCACGGTGTTTGCCAAGGCGCGTACGGGCGCGTACATTGGCATCATCGGCTTTTTCGTGCTCTACGCGATCTCGAACGCGTACAACGAATCGTCCACCGAGATCTCCAAGAACATTGCGAGTCTATTGTCGCCGTCGGCCATGGTGTTTGCCATCCAGACCATGGCCGAGCTGGAGACGACCCACGTCGGTGTCACGCTGTCCAACATCTCGTCCAAGATCAACAACTACCGCTTCAGCTCGGCGCTTTGGTTTTTCGCACTGGACACGGTGCTGTACACGCTGCTGGGTCTCTACTTGGAAAAAGTCGTGCCCAAGACGTACGGCACGCCCGAGAAATGGTACTTTCCCGTCAGTCCGGCGTTCTGGCGCAAGCGTCGCAACCACCGCAACCACAAAGAGACCACGACCACGACGGACGTGAGCATGGGCGACGTGACGACCGTGGTGCCCGTGAACCCAAACATCGAACCCGTGAGCCAGGATCTCGTGGAACAAGAACACACGGGCGCAGCGCTGTGTGTGCAAGGCATGACCAAGGTGTTTGCCGTGCCCGGTGGTGAGAAAACGGCCGTGAATGGCGTGCATCTCAACATGTACGCGGGCCAGATCACGTGTCTGCTGGGCCACAACGGAGCCGGCAAGACGACGCTGATCTCGATGCTCACGGGTGTGCTGGAGGCGAGTGGCGGCGACGCGTTCTTCCGCGGCATGTCGGTGCGCCACGACATGGAGGAGCTGCGCGAGTCGCTGGGCATTTGCTTCCAGCACGACGTGCTGTACCCGCAGCTCACCGTGGCCGAGCACCTCGACTTTTACGCACGCATCAAAGGGTACTCGGGCGCGGAGCTCGCCGCGGAGATTGACCACAAGATCGCTGAAGTCGGACTCACAGACAAGCGCAACGTGGTCTCCAGTGCGCTGTCCGGAGGCATGAAACGCAAGCTCTCGGTGGCGATCTCGCTACTGGGCGACAGCTCACTGGTGTTTCTGGACGAGCCCACGTCCGGCATGGACCCGTACTCGCGTCGCAGCACGTGGGAGATCCTCATGAACAACCGCAAAGACCGCGTGCTCGTGCTCACGACGCATTTCATGGACGAAGCCGACGTGCTGGGCGACCGCATCGCGATCATGGCCGAGGGCGACTTGCGCTGCTGCGGCTCGCCGCTGTTTCTCAAGAACCGGTACGGCGCCGGCTACAATCTCACGATGGTCAAGCGCGACGACTGCGACGACGCCACAGTGATTGACTTTGTCCTGGGCTCCATCCCTGCCGGCCGCGTGCTGAGCAACGTGGGCACGGAAGTCGCGTTCCAGTTGCCACTCGACGCGTCGGCGCAGTTCCCAGAACTGTTTCGCTCGCTGGATGCGCAGCTTCCGTCGCTTGGTTTGCTTTCGTACGGGATCTCGGTGACTACGATGGAAGAAGTGTTTATCAAAGTCGCCGAGGCCGCCGACGGAGAGCTCCATAACCAGCAGCACACGCTCCAGAATCGGATCAAACAGCAGCAGCAGCCCATCCACAATGACGTACCCGCCACCAATTCGTCCACGTCGGACGGCGACACCAGCAGCGCTACGAAACCGCAGCGAGAGTCGGCGAATGCCACGTTTGGCGTCCAGTTTTGGGCGATTCTGCAAAAGCGGTTCCGTGTGGCCAAGCGTGATAAAAAGTACGGGCTCGTGAGTATCCTGCTACCCGTGCTGTGGCTTTTGCTCGGGTTGTCGCTGCTGCAGGCGAGCGAACTGACCAAGAAAGACGTCAAGATCGCACTCACGACCGACGGGCTCAAGCACAAAGTGCCACAGCACCAAGTGATTCTGCCAGCGTACTGCCAGACCAGTGTCGGTGACTGGTGCACAAATGCACTGGACGGCGCAAACTACTTTACAGGCGCATCACCCGTCCCAGTGGACGCAACGGCGATGGGCAATCCGCCATTTAGCGACGACAAGCCGACGGTCTTTGGCGTCTCGTACTCAGACCCAACAGTCAACAGCTCCGACACTAACGGCTATTTACTCAAACTGAGCCAAGTGATCCACGCGCGTGGCTACAAACAGTCGATCGCCGGCCAGTACGGCGGCTTTCTCGCTCACTCGGACGCCACGGCACGCGTGCTGAGCTACAACGTGCTGGTCAACACGAGTGTCCCGCATGGCTCCGTGGTGTTTAAGGGACTCATGGACCAGTCCATCTTCCGCGTGCTGGCCAAGCAGACGACGCCCAGTGTGGACGTGTCCACGCTCTCGCTCAAGATCAACAGCCACCCGCTGCCCATGACGGCGTCCACGTCGGCGCTGCTCACGGGCTTCATGTCGTTCAGCGCGTGTCTGTTCATCGCCATCGCCATGGGCTACTACCCGGCGTCGATCGTCGTGTTTCTCGTGAGCGAACGCCATCCCGACCACAACTCCAAGCACCAGCAGCTCGTCTCCGGCGTCAACTTGATGGCGTTCTGGCTCGCCAACTACGTCTGGGACTTCCTCGTGTACCTCGTGCCCGGCGGCATTGCACTGATCCTCATCCAGGCGTACGACCTCGCGTCGCTCACGGGCTCGGACAAGTGTTTGTACTGCACGGACAACACGTTTCCCGCCGTGATTGTGCTGTTTGTGCTGTTTGGACTCGCTGTGTGTCCGTTCGCGTACTGCTTTTCGTTCGTGTTTACCGACAGCAACGCCGCGCAGACCAAGATGATTCTGCTCAACATGGTGTTGGGGCTCGGTCTGCTCATCGTGTCGTTTGTGTTGGACATGATCGACAGCACCAAGAGCGCCAACCGCATACTCAAGTGGTTCTTCCGCGTCTCGCCCGTCTACAATCTGGCCAACGGACTGCTGGATCTCACGGTGCTAGAGATCGTCAACAGCAGCGGCGACGCGTTCGACAAGCCACGGTCGCTCGAGCCATTCGCCATGGAAAACGCCGGCCTGGAGATCGTGTCGCTCGCTGTGACGTCCGTCTTGTTCTTTGCGATCGCACTGGGCACGGACTACGCACTCACGTTCCCCAAGATCAAGTCGCTGGTCACCAAGGACCCACAGATCGCCTGTGAGACCGAGCCACTGGACCAGGACGTGGCGGCCGAGGCCCAGCGCGTGGCCACGGGCCGCGCCGACCGCGACACGATCAAGCTCCAGGGATTACGCAAAGTGTACCGCAAAGGTGCCAAAGTGGCGGTCCAGGACTTGTCGTTTGGACTGCCGCGGGGCGAGTGCTTTGGCTTTCTGGGCATCAACGGCGCCGGCAAGACGACGACCATGAAGATGCTCACGGGCGACATCGTGCCCACGACGGGCAGCGCGACGCTCGGCGGCTTTGACATTTTACGCGAACAGATCCAAGTGCGGCGTGAGATCGGCTACTGTCCGCAGTTTGACGCGCTGATCGATTTGCTGTCCGTGCGTGAACACTTGGAGCTCTTCGCGCAGATCAAAGGGATCCGCAAGCGCAATCTCAACCGCGTGGTCCAGGACAAGATGGCGCAGCTCAACTTGTTGGATTTTGAACACAAACTCGCGGGCAGTCTAAGTGGCGGCAACAAGCGCAAGCTCTCGGTCGCGATCGCGATGATCGGCTCGCCGTCCATTTTGTTTCTGGATGAGCCGTCCACGGGCATGGATCCCGTCTCGCGTCGCTTCATGTGGGACGTGATCGCCGAGATCTCCACTCGTAACAAGCAGGCGACGGTCGTGCTCACGACCCACTCGATGGAAGAGTGTGAGGCGCTGTGCTCGCGCGTGGGCATCATGGTCGGCGGCGGACTCAAGTGTCTCGGAAGCATCCAGCATCTCAAGAACCGGTTTGGCGACGGACTCATGCTGGACGCCAAGCTGCTCGCGCCCTCACGCGACGAGATCCACGACCTCGTGCTGCGCCATTTCGAGACGCTGGACACGCGCATCAGCGGCCGCGACGCGATCGACGACGCGTGTGCTCGGCTTGGTGAACCGTCGTGGGCCAGCAAGATCGTGGACACCCACGCCACGGGCTTTACAGTCGCCCACGCGTTGGAGCGCGACGGCTACGTGCTGGCGTCCACGCTGGTGATGTGGTGGCTGGGCGAGACGCGGTTTGAAAACGTGGCGGCGTTTCTGCGCTCCAACTTTGGCCGTAACGTCGAACTGCTCGAACGCCAGAACGACTCGTGCTGGTTCCAGATGCGCCAGGACCCACTGGACCACCAGACTAGCGATAGCAAACTCAAGCTCGCCAATGTGTTTGAGGCGATCGAAGCCGCCAAGCACGCGCTCTGTGTGCGCGAGTACAGCGTGTCGCAGACCACCCTCGAGCAGATCTTCAACACGTTTGCCAGCCAGCAAAACGCCCACGCGCCCATCCCCACGACGCCCACACACTAGTCTAGGTACACATCGTTCGGCATTTTGCATGTTGCATCTCCCTTTTTTTCATTTTTTCATTTTTTCATTTTTTCATAAACATGCATTTTTCATACCTTTTTTGTATCCGCTCACTCTTCTCTTTATGACGACAAACTGAGTTTCGTGAGCAGCTCCGTCGCCACGTCGCTCGCCACGAGCCGCAATTTGGAGTCGCTTGTCGCCACCACGTGGAGCTCTGTCATGGTCTCAACCACCGCCATCTTCACGTCGCTCTCTTGACCACAGCGCCAGAGCCGCTCGACCAGCAGCGCACTGGCACTGGTACTGGTACTACTACCACCACCACTACTAGTGTACTTGTCTTGCTGATGGCGCAGCAGCGCATGCGCGACCAACGCTGGCTGCGTCTCCACCAGTAGCATCGTCGGCATCATCGTCATCGCACCAAGCGTCTCGTGGCTGCGGCGTTCACGCCACACGAGCACGCGCTGCACGATGACAAAGCACACGGCGCCACGTCGCATGCGCACAGCGTCACCATCACTACTACTCGTTGTACTGCTGCTTGTGCTGCTGCTGCTACTGCGCGCGACGCCATCCAGCAGCTCCAATAGCCACGTCTCATTCGCATCCAGTGCCTTGGTCTTCTTGTTTCCAACTGACCCACACACCGCGTCCACGAAATCACACACAAACTCCTGGACGACCGCATCGCTGATAGAGCTGTCCATCGCAAAGTCGAGTTGCAAAAGCCAGCGAAACAGCACCGACGGCGACGCGATCGTGCGCTGGCGCAGCAGCTCACAGAGCAGACTGCCCGTACCCCACACTGGGAGAGAACTAGGGCTAGAGCTGGTGGACAGCACAGCGTCGATCACGCGGTCGCGTGCCGCTGGCAGCTTGGCCAGCACGCCACTGGCAAAGCGACGCAGCAACAGCAATAGCGCCGCTCGGTCGTTTCCCGCCGTGGCCGCAAACGGCAGCAAACGCACGCAGTGAGTCAGCACGCGCGTCGTGACGCGTGTAGCCACATTGTCGTCTTCCTCGTCGTCTTCAGTCGTCGTGGCTGTGGATGATTTTTTCTCCACCAGCAAACCCACTAAATCGATCCATTTCGCAAACGCACGGACAGTGACGGCACCAGTCGTAGTAGAAGAAGAAGAACGCCAGCGCACCACGAGCGCATCAAACACACGCTGCAGCAACGTCGTGAGCTCTTCGGGCGTGAGTCGCGACGTGGAAACGGCCACCGCGTCCACACAAATCTCCACGACGACCGGTGGGTAGTTGCAAAGGCGGTCGGTCGCCAGCAGCTCGTGGACCAGCAGCCACGTACACGACGCATGCGACGCCGCAAACGAAATCGCCGCCGTGAGCACGCTAGCAGAGTCACTGCTGCTGCTGCGCTTCTGCTGTGCGTAGCGACTGAGCACGCGCCTCACCAGACTCGCACAGTCGATGGGCAGCGGCACAGCACGCGCTGCGTGTGCTAGACACTGCAGTGCCGACTGCGCATTGTCAGCCGCTTCTCTATCAGCAGCGTCGCCGTCGCGTAGGAACACCAGCAACTTGCTCACGAGCGTCGCTGCCGGAAGCGACTGAAGCTGCGCGTCCAACGTCTTGGATTTCTGGACCACGACAAACGAATCCACGCGGTCCGCCACGGCCGCCAGTGCCGTCGGATGGTTCTTCTCCTTCTCCTCCACCAGCACAGCCACGACGCGTGCACACGTCGCTGGCTCCCACGTGATCTCCTGGTTCTGGACCGTGAGGCCCTTTGACGGCAACTCCACGCCCGTGGCGCCGTGGAAAAAGTTGGCGGCCATCACGCTTCTGGTGCTCGTCGTGGTCGTGGTCTCCACGGTCTCTACCAGTCGCACGAATCCTTCAATGGCGTCACTTGCCACCACACAGCCGTACGCCGCCATGCGCGTGAGCATGACAGGAAGCACCACGCCACCAACACAGCAACTACTAGCAGAAGTCTGCGTAGTCTCCAGTCGCTGCTGCAGCGTTGCTACAAACGCATGGACGTCGCTGGCGGGAATGCGGTTGTGACGCACGCTCTCCAGTAGCACGGGACCGAGCGCCACGGCGACCACGAGCGAAGAGCTACGCTCCTGTAGCTGCTGGCGCCACAGCTCCAGTAGCAGCCCACGCAGCGCATCCAGCCACGCGAGACGACCCACACTAGCGAATCGACCCGCTAGCTGCGCGAGACCCATGGCGGCGGCCCACTGGACCACCACAGGCGTCTCGTGCGTCGTCTGCAACTCCACACTCTGGCTCACAGAGGATTCTAAACCAAACAGACGCGTGGCGACACTCTCCGCAGTGGGGGAGGAGGACGCGCCACACGCCGCACGCAGCAGCGCCGCTGTCACTTGCGTGGCGCCACGTTGCGTGCGTGTCTGTAGCTCTTCGTCTTCTTCCCCATCTCGGCCTAATGAGCTGGCGTGGCCCACAAACAGCAACGCACTCGCACGCAGTAGCAGCAGCTCATCACCTTCATTGTCGCTCGCTGTGATCAGCGGCAGCACACGCGCAATCTCCGCATCCAACACGTGATTCGTACTTACGGTGGATGGATACGCGAGTATGATCCCCAGCAGCACGCACTGGAGCTGTGGTGTGTGCTTGTGTTTAAATACGCGTAGCTCCTCAAGAGATTGGAGGAGCTGCTCGCGCATCGCCTTGCGCGCCTGGTTCACCACGTCATCCAGCGCCGTCGCCTGTACTGACAGGCACGCGGCCTGCACAATCGCACCCAGCGCCAGCCACCGCTGGCTTTGGGAGGACTCCGCTGTCTCCGCCTCCGCCAGCGTAGTGAGCTGCTGGCCCACGAGCATACTCAGCACAGCAGCCGTGTGGCCCTTCGGTGCGTCACTGGGCGTACGCAGCGTCGCGAGCTCCTCCAATCGCCCCATAAACTTGTAACCAAACGACTGCCACGCCTCCATCCCCTGCAGCATCTCCACAAACTCCGTCTCACCAGTCGTAGCGGAGGAAGAAGACGACGGAGTAGAGGAGGGGGAGGATTGGTCTACAGCCTCCTGCAGCATCGCCTTCATCTCGTCCACGTGGCTCGTCACCAGTCGCAGTCGCTTGTCCTTGCGCTGCTGTTGCTGTTGTCTGGCGTTTCCGTCCACGGCCTCCGACGGATCATACGCCAGCAGAGCTGCTCGCCACTCGGTGGCGATCGCCACCCCCACAGCGTTAGACCGCACGGGAATTAGTTGTTTCTTGAGCTCTTTAGTCGCCGCGGCCGACACGCGAAGCTCGAGCGACGCAAACGCCGCAGCGGACGCACGCCCCGTGCCCGTGCGACTCGCTCCGCTGGGCGCCAGCGTCTTGGATTCCGATTCCAGAATCCGTTGCACTAGTTTCTCAATCTCCACGCGTACACTGGCGTCGCGTTCGCAGCGCAGAGACGACCACACGCGGTCCACGTTCTCCTCCACCTCCTCCGCCGAGAGCTCCTCCTCGTCGTCCTCCTCTTCTTCCTCCTCCGCCACGTCTCGTCCTCTGGCCTTGGCGCGTGGGTCCATTAGACGCAGTCCCAGCACCTCGAGGGAGTAGCTGTTCAGCGCCGCAAACGCCTCCGCTCGCACACTGGCGTGCTCCGCCTCCGTAAACGCCCAAAGCTCCGCCAACACTTTGGCTCGGTACTTGGCGCTGAGCTCCGCTGCCGCCGCTGAATCTCCGCCGAATGCGTAAAACTTGCACAATTCTTGCTGAAAAAGTGGATTTTCCACACACGAAATACGGTTTTTCCGGATTTTCGCCGCCAGGCTCTTGACCACAGTCTCAAAATCCAAACAATCCGCCACACACAGCAACGCAATGGCACGCACTGCCATGGCAACCACGCCCACGCGGTCATGGTCCAGGAAAGTCTGGATGGGGGCGATCCAGTCCACGCCGGTCTCTGGATCTTTCTCGCAGATCGCTAAGATCGTCGCCATCCGCACCAGCTCCAGCTCCTCTTCTTCCTCCTCTTCTTCCTCCTCCTCCTCTTCCTCCTCCTCTTCCTCCTCTCTGGCTTGGAGCATCGCCTCGAGCTGCGGGTACACTCGCGGGTCCTGCTTCCACACGAGCAGCAGCAAATGCAGCGCCTGCGCTTGCAACGTCTTGGCCTCCGCCGCGGCCATGCGCTTGATGAGCCGCAGAATGATCTTCATGGTCTCGGTGGTCGTGGCCGCCAGTGACGCCAGCACCTGGAGACACTGGCTCAGCCACGCTGCATCAGTGGGCCCACTGTGGCTGAGGTTGAGGGTTCCGTGGACTGGCGGGCGGTAGGAGGTTAGGGCCACGAGTGTCGACACCACCAACTTGGTAGCGGACGGCGTCCAGTTCGACTTGTTGGTATCACTGGACGTGTTGGTTTTCTTCTGGATACGACGCACCTGCAGCTGGCGATCCAGTGCGTCCAGAGCCAGAGAGCGGATGCGGCCACGGCGGTCAATCAGACACGCTCCAAGCTGGATCAGCAGCGGCGACAGCGGATCCTGGATCGCCTCTGGATCTGATATCTGGAAAAGCGACGCGAGCCACGACTCACACGCGTCCGGAGATGACGCGACCAGCGAGAGAAACGACGCAGCGTGGGCTCCCTCTTCTCCTACAGCCACGTCTGGAGTGGCGTCCGCACTCTGGACCAACACGCTGGACGCCGCAGTATCCAGCACAAGTTGCAGTAGTGGAGACGCGTCGTGTGCGTGTGTGGACAACACAGCCACAAGCGGCACGACCAGCGACTCCACGTAGACACTACGCGGCTGATTAGACCAGGCAGACGACGCTGGCAGGATGGCACGAAGGACGCGAAGTACGAGTCGCTGTTCGTGCGCGCCGGCTTCTTGATGGAGGAGCCCGACACCGAGAAGAAACGCCAGCGAAGATGAGAGGAGCGGAGCCGCGGACGCCGTTGCGAGTTCCAGAAGCGACTGAAGCAGTGGGAGAACACTGAGTTGGTGTTCAAGCCCATACAGCACGCGGCGGATGATGGCATGAGCCACAACAGACGACGAGGCGATGGAGGAGGAGGCGGAGGAGGAATGTCCAGACTCTCCAGACGGGGATCCAGAGACCAACAGATCCACGGTGGACGCTACCAGCGACGGATAGACCATCCAGGCATCCAGAGTTGTGGATAGCGGCATCAACGTTGTTGCGCGGACCAACACTCCCGTCACCGTGCGCTGAGGACTAACGTCGTCGTCCGCTGATAGACCGTCCGACGACCACGCGGCGCGCACGAGCGACTGGATGGCCGCCAGTTTCTGGACGTAGCGTGGCTGGGATTCCACTAACGAAGCGACCAGCAGCGGACGAGCGACGCGCAGAGCGAGTGCGGTTTGCGGTGGACGGGTATGGCTGTCGATCGCACCCAGCACGCCACCGAGGATGGCCGGGTTTGCGAGGTACACGGCCAGCAATGTTTCCTGCGACGTCTGGAGCGCATCCGGATGGAATGCGGTGGACGTGACCCATGCCATCAGCTGATCCAATAGCGCATGACCAATAAAATCGGCCTTGCGAGGTGGCGTCGTGCAGACCGACGCGACGGACTTGAATTTCGCAATAACATCGGCGATGCTGGTATGGTCGGTATGGCCGAACGCCGCTTCTACGAGGCGCTGCGTCTCAGGCACAGACTGCGTAGCTGATAGGCGATCAAGCACCAGGCTCAGCACCTTCTCGTACTGCGAAGAGGACGATGCGGACCGCAGAGCATGCCGGATCGTTGCATCCATTGTCATTGCCATGTAACTCGCCACTGATCTTTCGCTTGTTATGAGTTGCCCAGATAGGAACTGGCACGTTAAGAACCTCTCTCATCAACTCAATCCATTGGCCAAAACTGAAGAGACACTGTAATCAGATTGATTGGTTGAATCTTCATTTGATGGAATGTGAGGGTGGAACAAGGGATAGGGCTGTTCGGATTTTCACCTTCGAAATATCCACACAAATAGTTATTAACCTAACCCGGAGTCACTGTCGAACAAGGGAATGTGGGATGAATTTGACTTGTGACTGGCGGAGAGAAAAGACGCGCCATCAGCTTGCCATCATTTGCCGTGCTTTCAGGTGCAAAGGCCCTTTGCACCTGAAAGAATGTGAGGAGCAAATAGAAGCCAGTGACTTGCCCTACCCACGATCTAGCTGCAGACGGTGCAGCACGTTTGTGGGACAGGGTTTCGGGTTCTTCCTGGCTTCACATCTGCTTCTCGCTTTGTTTCGAGGCCGCGTAGCACACTCTGGGATTGGGATCCGGACTCAACTCAACTCAAGAACCGCTTCATAAAGCCACACGGCCACAAGGTGAAACCCGAAGCTTGCCTGTCGGAAACCCCATCCGCTAGCCGTGTACACTTCTCTACTTTGACGTCCATCGCTCCATCAATCACGGATCCAGTCTTCTACACGCACTCGACTGGAAAGACTTTGCGGCATCATCTTCCCCGAAAATCCCGCATCCCGCATCCAGAGTCCAGTAGTGTTGTCGTCTTTGAACAAACAGGTCTTTGTGGCGCATATCCATCGACTATGAAGAACGATTTCATCGGCGGTGCCATCGCCGTTGGCGCAGCGTTCGCGTCTATCTTCGGCGTGAACCTGCAAAAGTACTCGCATGACCGCGAGGAGCTGCGTGCCGTGCAGCGGCCGTACCACATGCGCCCGCTCTGGTGGGTCGGCATGATCTGCGTGGTCAGTGCGTCGTTGGGCGATTTCTTTGCGCTGGGTTTCGCGCCGCAGACACTCGTGGCGTCGCTGGGCGGTGGCTCGACGATCCTCGGTAACTGTCTCATGTCGCGCTTTTGGCTCAAGCAGTCGCTGTACATCACGGACATTGTGGGCGTCGCGCTCGTGACGCTCGGTGTCGTCACGCTCGCGGCTGCCAGTGTGTCCGAGCCAGGCCACTACAAGATGGAGAAGATTTACCAGCTCATGCAGGCCGCGCCGTTCATTCTCTACTGCTTCATCACCACTGCATTTGTCATGACGCTCTACTTGCGCGTGCGCCGCTCCAAGGCCCCAGCGCTGCGTGTCGCGGCGTCGAAACTCACGGATGAACACAAGCCACTCACTGGATCCAGCGTCCAGTCCGCGCATCCAGATTCCGTGCGTCTCCAACCGATCCCATCCAGCAACAAGACCAAGAATCCAGAGGAAGACACTCCGGAAGGACCTGGCAGCTCGGATGGCACATCCAGTGCCACCACGACACCACGCAAGATCTCGACCACCACCACCACTGGATCTCGCTCGGCGCTCATGTCGCCATTCCCTTCCCCTATCTACGGAGAAACCATCTCGCTGTCGCCCACGCGGCTCACGGGCGAAGAAGACGATCCTCTGGACGACGAGTCGGACGTGG